>PVIY010042770.1:0-20755 GCA_004026745.1 Myrmecophaga tridactyla | reverse complement strand
CAACTTTGTCAAAAATCAATTAGCTATACATGTCAGAGTTTATTTCTGAACTTCCTGTTTGATTTCATTGGTCAACATAACTGTCCTTGTGCCAGTACCATGCTGTTTTGACCACTATAGTTTTGTAATATGTTTTAAAGTCAGGACATGTGAGTCCTCAGACTTTGGTCTTTTTCAGGATTGTTTTTTGCTATTCTGGACCACTTATATTTCCAAATAAATTTGATAATTGTCTTCTCCATTTCTGCAAAGCAGAAGTTGTTATTTTGATTGGGATTGCATTGAATCTATAGATCATTCTGGGCAGAAACGATATTTAGTCTACCAATCCATGACCATTGAATTCTCTTCCACGTATTTAGGTCATCTTTGATTTATTTTAGCAATATTTTGCAGTTTACTACATATAGGTCCTTTACATCCTTAGTTAAATTTATTCCTAGATACTTGATTCTTTTAGTTGCTAATGTGAATGTTTGTTTTTTTTTTCTTAATTTCCTCCTCAGCTTGCTCATTACTAGTATATAGAAACGCTACTGATTTTTGCACATTGCTGAATTAGTTTAACCCTAGTCACTTTGCTGTTGATTTTTTGGGACATTCTATACATAGAATCATGTCATCTGCAAATAGTGAAAATTTACTTTTTACTTTCTAATTTGGGCGCCTTTTATTTCTTTTTTTCCTAATCTCTCTAGTTAGAAACTCCAGTACTGTGTTGAATAACAATGGTGACAGTGGGTATACTTTTCTTTTACAAGATCTTAGGAAAAACTTTCCGTTTCTACCATAGAGTAAGATAGTAGCTGTGGGTTTTTCTTGTATACTCTTTATCATGTTGAGGATTCTTTCTATTCCTATCTTTTAAAGTTTTTTTTTATGAAGAAAGTATGTTGAATTTTGTCAAATGCCTTTTCTGTGACAATCAAGATGATCATTTTCCCCCTCATTTTGTTGGTTTGATGTATTACATTAATTTATTTTTTTACGTTAAACTAACCTTGAATACCTGGGATAAAACCCACTTGATCATGGTATTGATGTAATGTTAGATTCAATTTGAAAGTACTGTTTGAGGATTTTTGCAACTACATTCCTAAGAGAAATTTTTCTGGTAGTATTTTTGTCTGGCTTTGGTGTTATGGTGATTTTGGCCTCATAGATGGGGTTAGGTAGTGTTCCCTTCTGTTCAATTTTTGGAAACAATTTGAGCAGGATTGGTACTAATTCTCCTTGAAAAGATTGGTAGAATTCAGCTATGAAGCCATCTGGTACTGGGGGGATTGTCTTTATTGGGAGGTTTGTGATAACTGATTCAATCTCTGTCCTTGTAATTTGTCTGTTTATATTTATTTTAGAGTCACTGTAGGTTGGTCTGTGTTTTTAGGAATTTGCTCATTTCATCTAGGTTGACTAATTTTACTGTTACAGTTGCTCATAGTATCCTCTTATGGTAGCTTTTATTTCTGTGGGAGTATTTTCTCTCTTTTTTAGTTGTCAGTCTAGCTAACAGATTGCCAGTTTTATTGATCATTCAGAGAGCAAATTTTGGTTTTGTTAATTATCTCCATTGTTTTTGTTTTCTCAATTTCTTTTATTTCTGCTTCAATCTTTGTTGTTACTTTCCTTCTGCTTGCTTTGGGGTGGTTTGCTATTCTTTTTTCTAGTTCACACAATTGTACAGCTTGGTCTTTGGTTTTAGCTCTTTTTAGTTTTTTAGTGTGTTTAAGGCTATGAACTTCCTCTCAGCAGTGCCTTCACTATATTCCCATAGTTTTGATACGTTATGTTCTTGTTTTCATTTGTCTCAAGATATTTACTTATTTACCTTCCAATTTCTTCTTTGACCCACTGATTACTTAACAGCATATTGTTTAATCTCCCTATATTTGTGAACTTTCCAGTGCTCCTCCTAGTTACTGATTTTCAGCTTCATTTCATTATGATCAGAGCAGATGCTTTGTATGATTTCAACCTCTCTAAATTTTTGAGACTTATATTTTGACCCAATCTGTGATCTATCCTAAAGAATGCTCCATGCATACTTGGGAAGAATGTATATCTTGTTGGTTTGGGGCGCAATGTTCTGTATGTGTCTGTTAGGTCTAGTTCATTTATCATATTATTCAAGTTCTCTCTTTTCTTACTGATTTGCTTTCTAGATGTTCTATGTGTTGCCAAGAGTGGTATATTGAAGTCTTCAACTATTATTGTAGAAATGTCTTTTCACCTTTCAGTTTTGCCTGTGTTTGCCTATGTATTTGGGGGCAACTTGGTTAGCTGTATTCATATTTATGATTGTTATTTCTTCTTGATGGATTGCCCCTTTTATTAATATATAGTGTCCTTTTTATCTTAAAACAGCTTTGACTTAAAGTCTATTTTGTCTGTTATTGGTATAGCTACTCAAATCCCAACTCTTTTATGGTTACTGTTTGCACGGATAATCATTATTCATCCTTTCACTTTCAACTATTTGCATCTTGGAGTCTAAGTTGAGTCTCTTGTAAACAAAAATATGGTCAGATCATGCTTTTATCCATTCTGCCTGCCCATATCTTTTAATTAGGGATTTTAATCCATTAGTATTCAGTGTCATTACTGCAAAAGCAGTACTTGAGTCATTGCATCTTTTTTTTAATGTCACATATGTATTTTTTCTCTCATTTCCTTATTGTAATCTCCTTTTCTGTACAGTTGCAATTTGTGATGTATCTGACTGCTGGCTTTATCATTTCTTTCCATATACTTTTAAAATATTTATTTGTAGTTACCCTGGGGGCTATATTCTCAACCTACATCTATAACCCCTAATATGAAAATATACCAACTTCGTTTTTGCTCCCATATTCCTCTGTTTCCCCTCTTCATGTTGTTTTCTCCACTTTTCAACCTTATATTTTGCACATTCATTGTATGGAAATATGCCTTTTTCTTGTTCAATTGCATTCTGATTCTTATATAAATTAAAGAGTAAAGATTTTTTGTTGAGAAGGCAGTATTGTTGGGTTTTGCATTTACCCTTCTAGTTTCCCTTCCTGATGAATTTTATTTGTTCACTCTACTCCAAACTATTCTCTCTTGTCTTTTCCCCAACTTGCAGAACTTCCTTTCATAATTCTTGATTGGCATGAATCTTCTTGAACTCTCTCAGATTCTGTTTATCTATTAGTATTTTAAACTCTCTCTCATTTTTGAAGGACACTTTTGTTGGAGAAAGAATTTGGGACTGGCAGTTTTTCTTTCAGTTCCTTAAATACATCATACCACTGCCTCTTGTCTCCAAGGTTTCTGATGAGGAATTAGTACTTAGTCTTATTGAGGATCCCTTGCATGTGATAAATCACTTTTTTTCTTTCTTCTTTCAGAATTCTCTTTTTATGTTTGGACTTTGATATTCTGATTAGTGTGTGTCTCAGAGTAGAACTACTGGGATTTATTGTATTTGGAGTATGCTTAGTTTCTTGGACATATATATTTATGTCTTTCATAACAGTTGGGAAGTTTGGGGCCACTATTTCCACAAATATTCTTTCTGCTCATTTTCCCATCTTTTCTCTTTCCTGGAAACACATGGTGCCTATGTTTGTGTACTTCATGCTGTCACACAAATCCCTGACACATTGCTCATTTTTTCCTATTCTTTTCTCTGTCTAATCTTCTGACTATATGATTTTGATTTCCCTGTCTTCTAGTCTGCCAATTCTTTCTTCACCCTGATCATATCTGCTGTTGTAACCCTCCAGTGTATTTTTTTTAGTATGGGCAGGCTCCAGGAATTGAATCCAGGTCTCTGGCATGGCAGGCGAGAATTCTACCACTGAGCCACCATTGCACTGCCCTCTTTGTACTCTTTTCTATTTGGGGGGGAGGTGCATGGTCTGGGAATCGAACCTGGATCTTCTGCATGGAAAGCAAGCATTCTTCCACTGAACCACCTGTGAACCCCCTCTAGTGTATTTTTAATCTGTACTATTGTGGCTTGCACCTCTATAGTTTCTGTTATGCTTCGCTTTATACTTTCAAATTCTTTATGGGCATACATTGTCTTCATAATATCCTTTCTCTCTTTGTGCATATTTTCCTTCATCTCCCTGAATTGATATAGGAGATTTGTTTGCACATCTTTGATTGTTCCAAATTCTGAATCTCCTCTGAAATTTTAATTTGTTCCCTTGACTGAGCCATTTCTTCCTGTTTCTATGTATGGGTTGTAATTTTTTGCTGATGTC
The DNA here is from genome assembly GCA_004026745.1 of Myrmecophaga tridactyla. Classification (NCBI taxonomy): domain Eukaryota; kingdom Metazoa; phylum Chordata; class Mammalia; order Pilosa; family Myrmecophagidae; genus Myrmecophaga; species Myrmecophaga tridactyla. The sequence goes on along the minus strand of PVIY010042770.1, from coordinate 16,523 downwards.
TATGCATCTGGTTATCTTGATAAATTACCTGTTAAGGCCAGTTTTTCTTTCTAGTCTAGAGCTTTGTTATTGATGACTTTGTGTGAAGACTCTCCTTTGACACTTTGTCTAATTTATTCTAGACATTTTGAACAACCTGTGTCTAGCTGTTCAGATTTTCTCAGATCTTCTTCATCTGATTCTTTCCTTGGATATGCTGTGTGATTTTTAAGTGTGCACATTTTGTCCAATTGTTTCACCACCAGGAGAGAGTTTACTTCCCTCTGTTCCTTCTCCACTAATCTTTATCTGGTCTCTTTGTTTTAGTGCAGACTTTTCTCCGTAGCTCCTGAGATTTATTTAAGTTCTCTCCCTCCTTCATTGCCCTTTTTTCCTTACACTCTTCAGTGCTAGAGTTTATCTTATCTTACCGTAGTTCAGTTTAAACTCCTGCCCCATTTGTTTTACTTTTATTGTTTTCTATGAGGATTTTCTGCCTCCAGTTTCTTTCTTGTTAGAGTATCCCACCTTAGGCATGACAATGGGGTCCATCCATAAAGAGGGGTCACTTCAGAAAAGTCTATTTTCCTTTAGATGTTCTGCCGAATGAAACTGAATTGAGTGAGGGTGCAACAGTTCTTACCAGCATTTCTTTCACAGTCTCTCTTTCTCTCTTTTTTGCCCCTGGGGGCCCTTTTCTATGCAGCACTCCTCAGTGACTTGTGTTTCACCTGAGTCTTTGAAGACTTAGGTCTTTGTGCTTGGATACATGTGGAGTTCTAACTTGCTGCTGTTAGTCCATCTATAGTCTCAGTCCACAGAGGGAGGGACACGGGGGTGCTGTCTCTGTATGGCACTCAAGCTGCATGGGACTAAGTGAGGGGGAGGGGAACAGAAACTAACCAGTGTCTGCAAATAGAGTTCTCCTACCTGAGATTTTTGTTTCCACAATTCAGTGTTTATGGAATCCTTCTCCAGTTTCTACCATCCTCCAGAGTTCTAAGCAAGTGGGTTTTGTCCTTTTATTCGCTAAATATCAGGGGATGCTTTTTGAGGGGATTTCTTATGTCACCACATTCATGACGTAACCCAAGCTACTACTTTTTAATTTTTAGTTTTTATTTTTAATCTGACTACTTAAGGATCACGCCTGTGTCTATATACCTTTGCAGTTAGCCAGTCACCTGGCTAAATCTTTGCTCAGTCACATCAAACACTTCCATCCTCTCCTGATGAATCTTAAGTGTGCATTTCAATGACATCCAATTTTCAAATCTGTGCTGGCTTTTACTATTGCTGGGCCATCCTGGAACTACTTTGGCACCCTCCTGTTGCGTGTCAGCCATGCATGTGTAGAGAGATTATCTACTCCCTCTATGGCTTTCTCATTTTCAGGACTGCATGGTTAAATTTCTGGTTGGTCTACCACTTATCCCAAGTAGGACTTCAAATTCAGGTCTTCCTTTTGGTTTCCCACTGAGTTTGTTCATTTTATTGACAATGTCACTGATTGTAGGATTTTCACCCTGTGCCACAGCAAATTAGGTTCTTTTAGCATTGAAGCTCCTCATTTTTTATAGCCAGCTCTTGCCCCAATATCACTACAGGTTAGTTGAGCTTGGTGTGGAGTAGAAAGTGACATCTCCAGGAAAGAATGAGACAGACTCTACTCCCCTTTCCTGAATGCCAAGAGTTTTTCATTAATAAATGCATTTTTTTTATTTATTTATTTGCCTTCAGTTATTTTTCTTAGAACACTAAAGTGGTGGGTATTTGACAATTTTGTCCAGGTTCAGAGTTGTTTTTAGTGGAAGAGAATTTCAGACCTCTTCACACTAGAAGTCTCCAGCATTGTCCACATTTGAAGAAGTATGGGCCCTGACATTTTCGTGTATGAAAAATAGCTTTTTTCTGTATTCCTGTCTCTAGTATTTATTTCCTACAACCATGTGTGAAGCTCATCCCATGTCTGACTTAACATCCTCTCTCTGCTTGCTTAAAAGCAATAGAAAAGCACGTCACATATTTTACTTGGCTAATAACTAAGCTCTATATTTAATGGCAGCCTTCTGGTGTTGAATATATAACTGATCCTCATGAACAATGATTAGAGGTACAGGGTTATGGACTTTGTAGATAAATTTAAATCAACTCACCATTTAAAAAAATCAACAAAAGTAGCTTCTTTTTTGCTTTTTGTGTTTAAGTTTTGCTGCTGTCTAGAAAAAAAATACTGAGCCATTACATCTATCCAGCAATGACAGGAAAAGGGAGGTGTGTTACTGGACACGCTTACCACGACTGGAAAGCATGCCTGCAAACTCCTTTAGTGCTCCCCCTATAATAACATTCTCTGGGACCTCAAAGTGCTCCTCTCGTGTAAATGGTAGATGATTAAGACCATTTTAGAGCCTATAAGGTATGTAAAGAGGGAGGCAAATCAAACACTAAGTTCTGGTCTGTGGCAGTTAATGTCATGTGTCAACTTGGCTAGGTTATGTTGTCCAGTTGTTTGGTGAAACACTGACCTAGATGTTACTGTGGATATATTTCACAGATGTGATCAGCATCTGCAATCAGTTGACTTTGAGTAAAGGTGTTACTCTCCATTATGTGGGTAGCCTCATCCAACGATTAAGAGCCAGAACTTCCATTGCCTGGAGAAGAAAAAGAACATTCTGCCTTAAGACAACACCTTCTAGTTTCCAGCCTGTGCTCCTTCGCTATGGACTTTGGACTTAAGACTTCAGCATCAACTCTTACTGGAATTTCTAGCCTGCTAACCTGCTCCAGAGAATTTGGATTGGCCAGCCCACACAATCATAGTGAGCCAATTCCTGGAAATAAATCCCATGAGATATATGTATGTATATCCATATATCCTGTTGGATCTGATTTAATAGAGAGCTCTGACTGACACAAGGATGAAATCTCTTAGCACTTAGAAGAGGAGGCCTGTGCTTTCAAAAGAGTTGGTAAGGGCGGGCCACGGTGGATCAGCAGGCAGAGTTCTGGCCTGCCATGCCAGAGATCTGGGTTCGATTCCCAGTGCATGCCCATGCAAAAAAAAAAAAAAAGACTTGATAAACAGATAAAAGGAAAGGATTGAAGAAGCCTAGTGAAATAATTAGATGGCACAAGCCTCATAAGAGAAAAATTTGATGCACAGAGATATGTCTTTATGGTAATTGGGGGTTGGGTTTGTGCATACCAAAAGCCTTTCAGCAAGAGAACCAATTATAAGGGAACAGTCTTCTGAATTCTTCTAAGACGGAGAATGGAATATGATGAAAGAAAGAAACAGAAGGCAAAGAGGTGCTTGCTGACAGATGGAGGCTGTGGAGGAACACTGTTGGATATAATAGAGCAGGGGGAAGTTGGCAGAATAACCAGGGGAGGGGTGAGAATTCCGCAAGCAAAAATATAACCTGAGGGCCTAACATTTGGAAATGAGGTTAAAAGAAAAAAATATTTTCTTCCGCCCTAAACAGAGACACACAATTACAAGGCAAAAAACGGCAGTTTTTTTTTTTTTTAAATACCAGGCATCCATCTAAAAGAATGCTCTGATAAATACAAATTAGTAATTAACATGCTCATTATAATCAGATCATCATATCCTGATCATAATAAGTGAATCATTGTTGGATATGAAAATATCCAAGGTGACTAAGAAAGTTTGCTTTCATGTTTTAATGTATACTTTTAATGTGGAAATCTAAATATCTACCTGTGGAGGCTTCCTTCTCAGGTGAGTCCTGTCTGCCACCTGTTTCACAATTCATTGCTGCCCTGGGGCATTTTTTGGAGTCAGCTATTTGTTGAATAGTGCAAATGCCACTTAAAAAATAAATAAATAAATAAAGTGCCTTTATCAGAAGGCACAGATGTTAACTTATCAGATACAGGGGAAGGAAACTCTTGCTAATTGGATCCTATTCTCCCTCTGTCAGCTTCATTTAAGGAGACATTTAAACAGTATACAGCTGGAATTGAGAAGCTCTCTTTAAACAAGATTACATAAAACTAAGCTGGTTTAGGGTACTTCGGTGTCAACGTCCCACTTCTTTTTTCTAGCATGGCTTGCCTCTCGACATAAAGATGTTATTAGCATTGGAGTAAATTATTAAGCAAACAAGAAATTCTGCCTAGAGATGAAGAAAAGCTTAGGGAATTGACACTGGGAGCAGTTTTCAGTCAAACTGACTCAAAAAGGCAAGGCACGTTTCCAACCCAATCTCATTTTGCAGTTGATTTTAAAAGAACTCTTTTAGATTGCATTTTGTCAAAATCATTCATTTCACAAAGCTAGAAAGTCGATGCTCTATGAGATGAAAGAGTCTGATGAAAATCATAGCGTGCTTCAAGAAACACTCTTGCTTTAATCTCAAGTTAGTGATGCTTCCAATATAATATCTTATCTCTCTCTCAGATCACATGAGATTAAGTTGTAGTCATCTTTTGGAAGGTTCCATTCTCCTGTATTATTTCCATTTCTTCACAAGTTCCCAGGGAAACAGAATTTGAGATTTCTTTTTATCCACATTTTTGATAATGCCTAAAATAGTAACGAAACTCCTCAAAGCCTATATTGGCCTTTAAATAAAAGTATTATAAAATTTTGAACATGGTTCAAATGCATTTTTTATGTTTCTATATTCCTCTACTGGTGCATCAGGTGGGAAAAAATGAATTATATGAGACCAGTTTTTCTGGGTGAAAAAAAAAGTTAGCACTCTCTGTTGAGTCACAGGCAGGTTACCTTCAGTGACTTTGCTGTATATTATTTTCCCTATATCAGGTAATTTATGGTTACTCCAGGCCTGTAACTCTTATTGTGTAGTTGATACGCCAATATGTCGTGCTGGTGTATCCAATGACTCAGCTAAGTATGGACAGGCAGTTTTTAAAATTGTTTTCTGGCCCTCCAAATATATATATATTTTTTTGTATGCTGCATGGCAGGGTCACAATTCATTATTTTTCCATGTGATAATCCTGCTATTGCAGCATCATTTGTTGAATTTTTTTGTTTGGTTGGTTGGCTTTTTGTTTGCTTTTGCCTGTCTGTTTTTTAGGGAGCACATTGACTGGGAATCGAACCCAGGTCTCCCACATGGCAGGTGAGAATTCTACCACTGAACTACCCTTGCAACCCCCTGACCCTCCTACAATTTATTTTACATTTTCCTTGAGACCCTCTGCTTTCTTTCACCTGCACATACCTATAGAATGAAAGTTTCATGAGCGAGATTTCAACTTCAGTGCCTAGCTGAGTATCTGATATATATATATATACACACACACATACATGTTACAGCCTCTTTGTTTCATTCATTCCTGTTTTCATGTCTATTTTCTGGTTTAAAGACATTCCATTCACCACGTGATGTTCACTTATTCCTTTAATTCTTGTTAATTAATTTTTTTTTAATGTTAAAAAAATTTTTCGTGGCCTAAGGCCAGGATTTTGTCCAAAAAACGTATGCGGGGGTGGGCAACTGTGGCTCAGTGGCGGAATTCTCACCTGCCATGCCGGAGACCTAGGTTCGATTACCAGAGTCTGCCCATGCCAAAAAAAAAAAAAAAAAGTATATGTGGGGAAGAACTTTCAAATAAATTTAGCATTTCTAGTTTGAAACAATATTTATTCTACCAAGAAAGAGCCTTTGAGAACTCAACTCCCTTCACCTTTTAAGAGCTATTATTCAACAATTACTAAATAACTAGGGCTCTGACCAAATTCTTGGAAATAATGGTCAACTTTTACAACCTCAGTAATAAACCAAGGACCAGCAAGAGATATAACTACTTTCCTACTTCTCCAAATGCCTAAATGTGTGCCTGGCCTGGCATAAGGGAAAATGGTTCTAGGGGAAGTGAAAACAAAACAAAACAAAACAAAAAACAAAAAACAAAACTGGCTCTAGAATTAGTTATTATCCTGATATGGTCTCTGAATTGAATGTTTTCTGACTTAAAGCATTTTGAGGTGTAAGTATAAGGTGTGGAATTCAGCACTTCCCTAAAGAATCTGAGCAATCCAAAGTATACTGCGAAAGCTTTTTTTTTGTTTTTTAAGGTAATTAGATTAATTTACAGATATCTCGAAGGTGTTATTTCTAAATAGTCATATTATTTTCTATATAACTTGTGACCTAAAGTATATTGTTATCCAAATAATAAGATATGTTAAGTTCTAAATACTTCATTAATCCTATAGATTTTTTTTTTTGAAATATTTGAGTCTCATCTGAACTAGAAAACTTGCTAAGAATTCTCAAGTGAATTTCCATATCCGTTCTCACTCTCCTAGTAGCCTAACTGGCAAGAGACCCAAGTTGCATTGCAAGTTGTACAGTGTCTCAGGAGAACTGAAGGCCATTCCTCCAGAATTCAGAAGAGTGCAATTAGACAGAACTCATGCAGTCCGGAGCTAATTTCCATTAAAACACATTTAAAACCACTGAGCATGCATTTCAAGTAAATACTATGGCTTGGCATGCAACAATAAAAAAAAATTAATAAAGGTGAGCATCACAGAATATTGTTTATAGGGAACCATAATCAATAGAGCCTGCCGGTTGCCCTTTCCAGGGGGTCTGTGTGGGGAGGGACAAGGAAGCTGGAGGGGGTGGGCTTTGGGAAAGCTCTGCATTTCTCAAACGACGTCTTCACCAGTATCAGAGACGGGGTCACTGAAGCGAATGATCTATCTTATAAATTAGACTTCAACTAGTGTAAAAGCTGCTGAAGTGAGGGACCAATTGTTTTGGTCGCCTGTCGGAAATAATTTCAAACCTGACAGGACACCCAGCAGCTCTGTGTGAGCTCCCAGGCTTCAAGCACTCACGTGGGGAGAGAAGCAGAGCAGCACAGTACGGAAAAAGAAGGAAAAAAAATCAGTTTCATCATCAACATCTCATCATCGTCAGATCCTAATACCTCTGAACCTCCCTTCACTTTGAAGAACGCTGCGTTCCAGACCCCAGGTTCCACCCTTGCTCTCCTAGCATCCAACTTCCCCCTTTCCCCTCTCCCCTCCCCTCCCCTCCCCTCCTCTCTCCCCTCCCCTCACCTCTCCCCTCTCCCTCCCCCTCCTTCCCCTGATGGGTATAGAATTCAGTCTTTCATGGAATCAGAACGAGTTGATATAAGCAGTAGTAACAGAAACGACATCAAAAGAAATTACACAACCACCGAACTATCTCATAAGATCATTAATGACCTAAATTAAAGCAAGATAATTGCCCCCGCAGACAACAAAAGGCCGGAGTAAGAATACTAATAACGCTGAAAGCACGTTCCAGCACTGTGCCAGGAGCAGAGCTCCACCATTCTCCTGCAATTTGTGTCAAGACTTACTGACAAAGCTTTTCCTCAAGTTCAGAAGAACAAAACCAAACCAATGGAACTCACCTGTATCTTTATTTTTTTTTTTCCTCTCCAGCATCCTTCTTTAAAGTAATGAAAGCGGAAATGGGAGTTTTAAAGCTTTGCTGAAATTTGAGTAAGTTACAGGGTCAGACACAATCCGAGGAATGCTAAATAAACCATGGCTTTTATAAGAGACCAGAAATAGTGCGGTTTCAAGTCAGTGGTGCACTGGCTGCCATGCACTTAATTCTCTGTAATAAATTGGGTAAGTCACTTCATCTCAATTTTTTAAATCCCCAATAATGCAAATTACAAAAACATTTTTCATAGGAAAAATTTCTTGTGAGTGTCCCTAAAGTTAAAGGTAGGAGGACATTGAAATGATGTCCCTACGTTTTTCCCCTCACATCTTACACAAGGAAGAGTTCAGCACCTGTAACCTTGAAATAAGTGATAGCCATGACTTTATGAATTAAGATGAACTGATTCCCTCAGTAACTGCAGCTGGGTAAGGCCACAGCACAACTTGCTCTCAAGTTCTAATGATCTATGCTAGTTGAGGTTAAAACTGGAAGGCGAGGGTCCCCTCTAAAAAAAAGTCAGAATTCTTGGACCACTTTTCCAATTTATTAGATATTTATTTATGTAATTTCATTAGATAGTTTTGCAATTTGTTTAATTAGAGAGGTTGCAGTTTTATAGAAAAGTCACGTAAAAAACTACAGCATTCCCATATACCCCCATACACTGCTGACACTTTGCATTCATGTGGTACATTTGTTACGATTGATGAAAGAATATTAAAATATTAGTTTTAAAAGAAATTCGACAAATGGTGCCACAATAATGGGATACTCAAATGGAGAAAGAATGACACGTGACCCCGCCATACAGTAAACAAAGAAATGTATATTACGGTTGGCTATAGTCCACAGTTTACATTAGATGTACTTTTTCCCATATAATACCCTATTGTTAACAACTTATAATAGTGTCGTACGTTTACAATTCATGAAAGAGGAGTCTTATATTTGTATTATTAACCACAGTCTGTTTTTCACAATGGGGATCACTGTTTTATACAGCTTGGATCACTTTTTCAGTGAGATAAACATGGTAATGTTTGCTTTTGGAGACAATGAGGATAAGGTATAGATAAAGGTCTATGCATAAGACAAAGGATTTTTATTCTTTATTGTTTTCATTTAAAAGGAATAAAGAATGAGAATGAGCTCAAAGCAATTGTTTTCATGATTGTCTTTACTTATTACAGTTTCCTTCTCTTTCTTCCTCGGGAGCATAAAAGGAACAGGACCTGCCAGCAAGCTACTGTACAGATTGTTCTCAAATTGATGCTTAAGTGAAAACTTAATTGGGGTCCCCTTCCAGGAAATATGCTCTAGTGCAGAATCCTGAACTCCTTCAGGAAGTCAAGATCTGGAAACTCCCAAATTCTGTAGCACCAGCATAATGCTTGACAAATCAAAAGTTTTCAGTAAGTTCCATAAGGGTTTTGTGGAGTGAAAAGTCACAGACTAGCCTATTCACAGATCTGTGTTCTGTTGTGTTCATTTTGGTTGGTTCTGTTGAAAAGAGAACCTGATGTTCATTTCAAGATAGTTTGAACTGATTTTTGTTCTCCTCTGATATCTTTTTAGAATTATCATTTTGCATCTGTCCAGGAGGGTCATCAGTTTTGGTCCAATAAAATGCAATAAGCAATAGTGGAAGGGGCATCGGCACTAGTCAAACTACATACACACTATTGTATGTTGATTGGGCAGGTTACAGAACCTACCTGACTCTCAGCATCTCTGTTATGAAAATTGAATTAATAATATCTTCCACATGGAATTAATGCTCCCATAGAAAAATACAGAATAATTTATGTGAAAGTGTTTAGCATGGTTCTTAATAACTATTGGCTAAATATCAATGACACTTGGTTATGGTGATATATATATATAATATTGACAGAAATATAAAATGCATAGAGCTCATATATCCTACTAGCCTCAGTTTACATTTCAGAAAATTAGTCCCAAATGGTTTAGTGATTTCCCCGAGATTGTATGACAAATTGGTAATAGAGATATAACAATAAGCCATGTCACCTCACTTCTTGATCACTGTTCTTTCTGACACACTAAGGTGTTTCATTATCAGGTCACTCTGTCTGAGAGTATCACAGACTCATTTTGATGTAATGAAACATTTACTTCACTATGGAATATGCATCCTTAACTCAATTCTCAGTGCCTTACTTATAGGAGGTACCAAGTAAGTGTTGGATTTGTAAAAGTTGATAGGCAAATTAAGTCTTTCCAAAATATCAACTAGATCGATGGAGCTCAACCAGGGTCAATTTTGTCCCCCAGAGTAGATTTGGCAAATTCTGGTTTTCACAACTGGAGGTGGGGGAAGAGGATGCTGTGGGCATTTAGTGAGTAAAGGCTAGGGATGGTGCTAGAATCCTCCATTGGATTGTCCCACTCCATCAAAGTGTTATCCAGTGTGTCTACACTGCTGAGGTGAAGAGACCCTGGACTTGATCTACGTAGTCAAGACTCCCATTTAAGTATGAAAATAGCTTATCCTTATTAATTGAACCTTCCTAACTCTTTTTAATGCTTTTGTCTAAATTATATAATAAAATCAGTTGTTTCAAGTGGCAAAGTTCATGAAAGATGGTAGCAATAGTTTGATTGCATTTACTTCTTTTTGTTACTTAAAATTATTTGGTTCAAATTTAGGAAAGTCAGGTCAAAAGAACCTCTTTGCTTGAAACTGTGGCTATGCTTTAAACAAGTGGTTCTCCAACTCTGTGCCTTAGAAACACAGGAAGGGCTTATTAAACACCAATGCTGGACCAAAACCTGGAGTTCCTGATTCAGGAGGTTTGAGGTGGGACCCAAGAATTTGCATTTCTAACAAACTCCTAGATGCTGTTTCTGCTGGTCTGAGACCACTCCATGAGAATCCTTGAGTTAAAGTCATAATTTAATCATTAAGCCAGGTGTTGTTGCTGCTGTTTTAAAATTCTCCCTGCCTTTATTTGAATGCAAATGACCAAATAAAAAAGGCATTTGATTTTGATGAAACCATTTAAATGGATCAAGTTGTTGTCTAAAGTGCCCCTCCCCCCCAAAACAAACGAACAAACGAAACTACCTATTCTTTAGACTATTTTGTTTGTCATGTCCCAGGAATCTGGAAATGGCTTACTCCCATAATGCTTTCCCTGTACTCTCTAATCTTTTCTTATATCTAAAACATGTTACTATTGATTTAAGGAGAGATTAGATATTTAGACAACTTCCAGTCTGACATTAACAGGGTTAACTACTAGAGAAACGCCCATGTAAGCTTCTTTTTATTACTTTTGCTATTAGTTTTGCATACCATTGACGCCTGCTCCCGGGGTGCTTTTGTGATACAGCGAAGGTAAGATGAAACAAACCTAGATATATGACCACTTTCTCCTCAGCCTACTTTCTCCTTCATGCTTATAGCATTTGCTTTCCTACTTTGTAGATCAGATGAAAACCAGGAAAAACAAGAGTAGGCAATAATAGTGCTTACTCTGGCTGGAAAAAACTAGTCCAAAACAGCAGGCCTGGTTTTGATTATATCTAGTAATCAAGCTGTGTGTACAGTATGACTTGACTTAATGTCTCAGGAAATGTTAATCTGCATATTGAAAAGCTTGATTCTAAAGATTGTACGATCCATTGACTTGGACAAGGAGTCACAGTTTATCACTTTTTTTTTCTTTCCATATTATGTGACTGCTTCTGAGATATGAAAGGCTCCTTAGGGTAATTGGTAGTTGGTTAATAATTGGGTAATATTTGTTTTCTAGGCATAGTAGGGGACCAGTGTTAAAAAAAAAAAAAAAGGAAAAACCACAGCGTTATGGAGCTGAGTTGGGCTGGGTCACAGAGGTGTTCTGTTTTATATGGAGTCTGCAGTTCAGCTGTAATTAACCTTGCATTTCAAAAGACAGTGAATTTAATGTCCTTATACTTTCCCAGTTTATACTCTTTTAAGTGCATATAAACATATCCACCATGCACGGATCTTCTATTCTGTGAGAGAAGGCACAGCACAATCATTTCACTATAATGTACAGGTCCAGAGAAATGCCTGTCTAGTGCTAAGAATTTTCAAACTTAGCTGAGTACTATACGTAATTGTTCTGCCTGGAGATATCACACGTTAGCTGCTTCAGAAGGCAGGGAACTGTTCACTGGTATAAAGCCATCCCACTTCTCCCAACACCCCCAACCCCAGGCCTTTGCAGACAAACAGAGCAAACTGAGTGAGAGAAAAGCAGGGCATAGAAAAGCAATTCTAAAAGCATTAACCTTGGTGTTGCTTACCTGTTTGGGCCATATTTGGGGGATGCCATTCGACTGCTTTGATGCCATTGATTGAACAAATAACCGAAGTAGGGGGGTCTATTAAAGTCTGGCTTAAAAAAGGTCACTAACATCCCATTTTAGATCATCTGATTCTGGAATAATCATCTAAGGGTCAGGAATGAAAGAAGGATTGCTTGACTGATATGTCTTCCAAAGTGGAGGGGCTTTACCTAAATACATAGTCTCAGCTGATACAGGTAGGACACATGCAAGCTTAGATGTCACCTCTTGCTCAGGAAACCAGTGCAGAAGGAAGAAGAGGATCACATACAAAGAAAGAAGAAAAGGTTCATACTGTTGCCAGGAAAGGGCAGTGAATGGATGGCAGGACACTCGCATGGAGGAAGGGGACTTCTGCCACCTTGTTTGAGAAGGCACTTGCTCCATTACCTGGCAGGAACCTCAGCCTTCTTGGATACCAGCTAGTTGTGCTTCTTTCTGTGATATGACATGATTGGGTATTTGGACACTGGGCTGTTCAGTCACAGTTAACCTACCACCTATTTAGAAAATTAGAGCTAAAAGTCAACTCCACTCTTCCTTAAAAGTAACACTGTACATCAATTTAAATTGCTCTACTGTAATCAGGTTTCATCAGCCAGCTTATAGATAAACTTGCAGACTTCAATTACTTTGGGAGACAGGGCACTGAAAACATAAAGTCTGTTTTTTATCTCTAGGCACATCGATTCATAGAGAATGTATCTCAATATATGCTGAATGTAATGCACTCATGGGTTGGAGGTGACAGAAACCCTGAGAATGATTGAGAACAAGGATTTTATGGGAGGATATTTACTGAGAACACGTACAGAAAGCATTGGGCTTGAACTTATCTCAAGATGGAAACTAATATTCCTTAGAGTTCTTTCAAATAGTGTGATAGTTAAGTTTTTAATCTCAACTCAGCTATGTCATGGTGTCCATTTGTTTGTCTAATCGGTGTGCAGGCATTTTGTAGATGGAATTAGCTTCTGTAATCAGATGACTTCAATTATAGGAGTTTCCCCTATATAATGAAGGGGGGGTGTCTCATCCAATCACTTCGGGGTCCTAAGAACTAGAACTGAAGATTCCAGGGATCTGAATGAATTTTGCCTCAGAACTTCACTTTCTACTCTGAGTTTCCAGCCTAAGGAATTCAGACTCAAGACTTCAATATCAACTCCTATGGGGATCTCCAGCATCAAAAACCCTGCCCTACAGAGATTTGTTAGCCCTCACGATCACAGAAGCCAATTTCTTATAATTAATAACTAAGCACAAACACAAACGTGGGTGTGTGTTTTTGTGTATATATGCAAATGCTTTTCCTCCCCTCAATCTTGTCCTCACCCAAAACAATAGGCACAGGGATTTTAATTTTAGTCTATACTTCTATTCAATATCAGTATCGACGACAGAATAATCTTATTGACAGCACTATCTATTGGACTAGAGGGCTTGGGGAATGAAGTCCCATTTAGATAAGAAATATCCAGTTATTTTTATCAGCAGGTGTGACAAGTCAGTTGAAGTCACATTTATCTACAAGCTTTTGAAAAGTTGCAAGCTGAACTCCTGATACTCTCTTTGGTACAAATTGTTATTTCCTGCTCCATACACATTCTATGTTTTCTGCTCTCAGAAATTCCTTTGAGATGAACAAACGATCTGTATGCTGAAAAGGTAAATGGATTCTGCGCATGAATGATACCATGGCTGTTAATTTACGGAATATCAGCATAAAGCGAGGAATTTCTATTTGCATGGGAAACATTGTGATTCTTCCAATATGTGGGGGTAGTTTTCCTCTTTGTCTTTGAAAAAAAAAATCTTTATTCAGAATTTAATAGTTAAATGTGTAAAAGCAAATGTTTTCCACCTTCTCCCTCACTTCTGACCCCAGACCCATGCAAAATCTGTCTTTGATTTAAAGCAGGGCACTTAATCTTCTCTTTTTTAGCCTGACTATTTTAACTGAATTTAAATGAACCTATCTCTATAATGTATACAAACCAAACTCAGGGGAGACCTGAAACATCTCAATAGCCTTTTATTCAAGTCAACATAGCTACTCAAAAAAATTAGTGGAACACAAATTATTGCACTTGGAAAATTACATGCATTTTGTTTAATTGTGTATAAATGAACCTAGAGGGAACATAATTCCGTAATTTTCAATTCAGGAACGGAGGTGAACAGGTTTCTAGGCATTTGACTAATACAGTACTTATGTTAGTAGCACACATTAGCGCCTCAATTATTGGGCCATAATGCAGCCTTGATCCCATTGTCTGTTTCATTAGTTGCTATATGGGATTGTTGTGAGTTGTGCTGAGAAACTTCTTTATCTAAGAAACTTTCTAAATGTGGACTAATAGTCAATCTTTCAACACAAGCCAAACAAGCCATATAAAGAATAAGAAATAAGAAAACAGCAATTTATGTTGCATGTTAAAAGAGAGGTTCTAGCTATGAAATTTTACTTACAGTTCTTTGTCAACTAGGCTAAATGAAATACGTATATTTCAGAGAAGGCATTTTTTTCTTCAGAGACATAACAGCAAACCAGTATTTTAAAAAAAAACCTATTAGTTGTTTGAGCTACATTAAATTTATGTAAAGGATATAACAATTCTGCATAGATAGAAATTTGATAGATAGTTGATTGAAATAAATTAAAAATTAAATTCTTTAGACAAGCAGTAGCAGATTTATATTTCTATGCAATTTCATAAATTTATCACCTTAAATGTTGCAAGCTAAGCAATGGGACCAAAAGACAACTTATAAAATAACCCTGTTTGGGCTAGGAAGAAATAACTCTACTTTTATATGTAGATTGACAGGCTTCCTAGTTTGAAGCCATGCCTAAGTCGTTTCAAATTATATAGAAATACTATCCTGAGCAACCTATGTGTTCAAGTTTCAATAGTCCTTAGGAGAGGAATGAGAAATTGAAAAGCAGTATTTTGCATAAGCACTGGATCCAACAGACAGTGGTGTTGTAGATTCCAGAATTTGTATTAGAATTGTGAATGTCCTATCATTAATAACATCTGTAGCATAGCAGAAGACTTCTAGAGAAGACACCACACAGAGTTCTAGCAGAGTGCTACCAAAATAAATCTGTCAGCACATGCAATAAATATGCATGAGCTTATTTCCCACATCACACTGTGAAGGGGGGGGAAGTAAGCAGATGTCCTGTTAAATATGAAATTTCTACAAAAACAAATATATATTTACAAGGCTATGAAAGTTATGGATCTATAAAATTGTGGTCCATTTTATCACCCACACCTAACTATCCTGCTCAGTAGAAAGAACTGAGTGTACATATTGCTTTGTCTTTTTGTCTTTCTCATCAAATGTTTCCTATTATTTCATATTGCTTACTTGTTCCTTTGATACATCTTCCAGATCAATCGACCCTTTTACCATTTTGAAGTAATGTAGTATCCTCTTATCTCTTATACCATACTTTGTCTTGAAGTCTATTTTATCTGCTATTAATGTAGCCATTCAAGCCTTATTATGCTTAGTGCTTGCCTGCTGTTAACTTTTTCCACCCGTTTACTTTTAATCTCACACCATTATCCCCAGTGACCCATTATGGAATGTGTGTTTTCCATGCTCACATTCTTGATCTCTACCAAAATAGTAATCACGGTTCCAAAAAGGAGAAATGTTTTCACCAGGGGACACAGTTAATTTTTCACAGTTAATTTCACAGAAAAATTAACTGTGTCCCCTAGTGAAAACATTTCTCCTTTTTGGAACCATGTAACTATGATGGAGGCCTTATCATCTTGGGCAAGGAACGGAATCACAGTACTGCTGGGATAATTCATTCTAATACCCATAATGGGCTAATATTACTACTGAACCCTGGGAAAAGCGAGGCCTCTAACTGGAGCCCATAGGACTCACTGGGGCATCTTTTGATGCTTCCGTGCTTGGTGATAAATGTAAATGGACAACCGACTCAATTATAGCCCAATACAAGCAAGACACAAGGGTCTTGGACTATTCAGGGAGGAAGGTCTGCATTACCCTATCAATCAAGCTACCCAGAGTGACCTAAATGCTGGTGGAAGGTGTGGAAAAGCCAGAGCGGTGGTAGAAGAGGGGTTGATGACTATGGATAATTGTCTGAAGACCAGGTGAAGCAATAAGCTCTACAATTGTTCCATTATCCCTTTAACCCTTTTTAGAATATGCTTGCCCAGGTTGCAGCTCTTCACCACTTGGAATGGGATTGGGTTATGAATGGATTGGACTTACTAGAGGACCAGGCATAGCTGAACTGAAACAGCCAGAGGGCTGTCCTGAGCAGGATGCCATTCCCCTGTCTTCTCTACTGTTCCTGGAAATCACTCATCAAACAAAGCCAAGTCTTTATGCCAAGCTGTCCTTTTTCATTTGGGGGTGGGGGTGGGAGGAACAGCAGAACCTTAAGCTATATCAGTGCTTTATGTACACATTACTTCAGTTATTTCTCCAGGATACATTTTTTTTAAACTTTTTTATTAATTAAAAAACTTAAAAGAACATTAATATATCATTCCATTCTACATATACAATCAGTAATTCTTAATATTATCACCTAGTTGCATATTCATCATTTCTTAGAACATTTGCATCGATTTAGAGAAAGAAATAAAAAGACATCAGAAAAAGAAATAAAACGATAATAGAGAAAAAAAGATTATACATACCATACCCCTTACCCCTTGCTTTCATTTATCACTAGCATTT
>PVIY010042769.1:0-20760 GCA_004026745.1 Myrmecophaga tridactyla | reverse complement strand
AAATATGAGCTGATGTAGAACAATAACAAGTTTCTTTAAAGGGTTAAGTTTTGTTTATTCAACAATGGAACTTGGTCCTGTCCTTCAGTTCGTCTCTGGATTCAGCTGGCTGATACATTACTACTAGTAGTAGGAGCCCCTTTCATTCCTCATTTTTTACCATGCACAAAATGTAAAATCTTTGGGTGGCACGTCTCATTTCTCTAGAAGTCTTTTAAACTCCTTCCGTCGCAAAAAGGCAAGGTTTTTATCTGCTCTTATTCAATTCATTGGAGGCACAAAAATCCCTCAACTCCCTTGTTTAAACTTGCAAACATATAACATACAAATCAGAACTTAATGTTAACACACACACAAAAGTATAATCTCTGTACTCTGTATGCTCTAATAATCTCAATTTTAAGTTTTTTTCATTAAAGAATCATTTCTATTATTTCTCCTTAAAGAGTAATAAAAACATCTGTAAAAAAATGAAAAAAGCACTTTAATATCCTAAGATGAGAAATTCAAAAGTATAAATTTGTACACCTCTTGATTTACAAATAAATATAAAATGTTAAATTCTATGGTTTAGAATTTCTGAATGACACTGACAGGAATTTACTGAAAGAAACTAGAGCAGCAAGCCTTAATTATTTCCTATTTAAGCTTTTGAAAAGCTATACACATGTTGGCAAGCACAGTCCACTCAGTGACATGATGTCACCATTAGAGGAGAGGTCAGTGTGGTTGGTAGACGCAGATTTGCACGCTAGACGTGCCGGTCGTTGGCTGCAACTGCTCGAAGTGGTCATCTCTTAACTGTTTCTCCTCTTGTGGGACCAACAGGGCTTGGCTTGCCAATTGAAGTCCGTATCGCGAGAGAATTTAGCATCTATTAATCTTACCAGATGTCTGAGTGACCGCTTCTTTATCAGTAGGTCTGTGGTCTTCTGAAGCTTTCGGATCTCCTTCAGAATCTGATGTCTTAGTGGACCACAATGACCGAAGGAAGTGTTTTGAGGAGGTGTCCTTGCCGCAAGGTGCCAAGGGCCGCACTTGTGGCTCCCGCCGTGCTGGCCCGTGGCTGGACACGGAGGGCCAACCGGGCCGGGCTTGCTTTCGGACTTAGAGGGCGAAGGGCGGCATCTGCCGGAGGCCGAAAAGCTCCCCGGCCACGTGCCCCAGAAGACTTGGTTCTCAGGGGCAGTCAGCCTAGGGTCCAGGTTCCAGCGTCTGCCAGGTGATTTTGAGTTCTTTTTTCAGTTCCGTTGATCTAAGTGGCTATTCCTTTGACAAAGCAACGCTGTAATTATGTAACAGTTGTTGGACTCAGGTAGCGTGATTCATACCACTTTAAACTTTTTATTTTCATATTTATTTTAGCTACTCTAATTCCTTTGCCTTTTCCTATACATTTTAGAATATTCTTGTCTATAGCAATTAAAAAATCTTGCAGGGATTTTGATAGGAATTGTTAAACCTGCATATCAATTGGAGAACTGACTGTTATGTTCAGTCTTACAATCCGTGAACATGGAATAATAGCAATCCATTTATTTCAATCTTCTTTGATGTATTTTATCAGCAATTTGTAGTTGTCAGCACACCAGTCATAGACACACACTTAAGTATTTTATTTCATTTTTTGAGTTATTACAGTATTGTTTTTTTTTAATTCTAATTTTCAGATGTTCATTGCTGCTTGTAGAAATACAATTACTTTTTTCATGATCTTGCTGAGTTTGCTTATTGGCCTATAAGTTTTTCTTTCTTTGTTTGTTTGGTAGATCCCTTGGGATTTTTCTATGTAGATCACATCATCTGCAAATACGGATAGTTTTTATTTCTTCCTTTCTGGGCTCTGCATGCCTTTCATTTCCTTGCCTTACCTTATCGCATAGGCTAGTACTTCAAGTAGTATGTTAAAGAGTAGTGTGAGAGTGGATGTTAAGTATGAAGTTAGCTGTGGGGTTTTGTAGATGTTCTCTATCAAGTTGAGGAGCTTCTTTTGCGAGATTTCTGAGAATTTTAAATCATGAATGAGTGTTGAATTTTGTTAAATGTTTTCTTTTTCTTTATCCACTGATACATCCATGTTATTTTTCTTCTTTATCCTATTAATGTGGTGGATTACATTGATTGAGTTTAGGATATTGGACCAGTCTTGCATCCCTGGAATAAACTCCACTTGGTCCTGGGGTACAATTCTGTTTATACATTGTTGAATCCTACTTGCTAATATTTTGTTAAGATTTTTTACACATATATTCATGATGGATATTTGTCTGTAGTTTTCTTAAATTTGTACTGACTGGTTTTGGTATCAGGTAACACTTCCTTCATAGGATGAGAAGAAAACTGCTTCCTCATGTTTGTTTTGGCAAAGATTGTGTAGAAGTGGTATTAATTCTGTTTTAAGTGTTTTGTAGAGCTTTCCAGTGATTTAGTCACCTGGCCTCAAGATTTCTTGTTTTGGAGGTATAAATTATAAATTAAATTTTTCAATAGAGTGTATCTCAAATTATTCATTTCATATTGGGTGAGTGTGAGTTTTCACTTTTAAAGAAATTGGTTCATTTAATCCAAGTTGTAAAATTTACGTATGTAGGGTTATTTGTACTATTCTTTTCTTATCCTTTTGTGGTATGCAAGGTTTGTCATAACTCAGGTTTAATTCCTGATGATATCAATTTATTTATTTTTACTTTTTTTATTTGTAAGGTTTGATATATTTGTCAAATTTATTGACCTATTCTAAGAGCCAGACCTTCTTTCACTGATTGTCTCTATTTTTAAAAATTCTATTTTGATTTACTTATCATGTTTTTTAGTGTATTTACTTGTTTACCTTGCATATTGATTGCTTCATGTATTATATATACAAGTTTATATAGTCCACTGGCTTCTACATTTTACCAGTTTGAATAAAGTACAAGAACCACAATTCCCTCCATATTCCTTTACTGTCCCCAATCTATAATATAATTTCCTAATACTTCCTCTACATACACTGAGAACCACAGTAGACAATCATTAATTTTACTTCAATTATCAAAAATAATTTTGAATACTGAAAAGAATAAGGAAAGTCTATTGTATTTACCCACCCATATTTTTGCTCTTATCTTTCTTCCTTCCTCATGTTCCAAGTTTCTTTCTTATAACATTTCTTTAATTTTTAGAGAATTTCCTTTAGCTGCTCTTTTACTATAGATCTGCTGGCAATACATTATCTTAGTTTTCCTTCATGTAAGACATTCTTTAGTCTTCCTTTTGTCCTAAAAGATATTTTTGTTTTATACAGAATTTTTGGTTGACAATTCTTTTCTTTCAGCACATGAAAAATGCTGTGTCATTTCCTTCTGGCCTTCATGGTTTCAGATGAGAAAACCACTTATTTTAATGCCATTCCTTTCCCATTGCTTTCAAGATTTTTTTTCTTTGACTCTGGTTTGCAAAATTTTAACTCTGTCTTTTGGCATGAGTTTTTTAGATTTATCCTATTTTGAATTTTTTCTTCTTGAAACTGAAATTTTATGGGTATTTTTAAGTCAAATTTGAGAATCTTTAAGCATTATTTCTTTGAAATGCTTCTGTAGCCATACCATTTTTCCTCTGCCTCACCTGGGGTCTTGATGATGTAAATTTTACATATTTTATCATAGTCCCTCATGTCCACTAGAGTCTGTTCATTATTTTTCCAGTTTATTTTTCCTCTCAGATTGTGTAATTTCTACTCTTCTGTCTTAAAGTTCACTTATTCTTTCTTCTATCCTCTCCTTTCTGATGTTGAGCCTATTAATTAATATTTTGTATGTTATTTTTCTCAGAATTTTGTTTTCCAGTTCTAAGACTTCCATTTGGTTCTTCTGTATGTTTTCTGTTCTTTGCTGAGATACTCTCTTCCTTTTCTGCTATTTTCCATTTTCTCATGTGTTTCAATCATGTTTGTTATTGTTCATAGGCATGTTTATAAGGCTGCTTTAAAATCCTTATCAGATAATTCTGACTTCTCTTTCATTCTGGTGTTTGCATCTATTGATTGCCTTTTCTTATTCATATTGAGATCTTCCTGATTCTTGGTAGGATAAGTGATTTTCACTTGAAACTCTGGGTATTTTTGGTATTGTTTTATAAGACTCTGGATCTTTCTTATATCTTGTGTTTTTAAAGAACTCTTCTAGCATGGTTCCAGGGGATGAAAACTGGGGTAGATAGGGGTAGGGTGGCACCTCATTACTGTCAGGTGGGAATGGAAGTCCAAGTCTCCACTCAGCCTGCGTAGGCCCCTCCTTACTACTTCTCGTATGGGGAAATTCACATCACTAGGCCCTTGTTAATAACACCTTGGCAGGGAAGGGACAGGATAACTTCTCACTGATCTCCATGTGGTTTCCATTGACACCATGGGAGATAATCTTATTATTGCAGAAGGGCGGTGAAAATACTTGCCCTTTACTAGGCCCTATCTGATACCACTCCAGGGGAGAGTGGGAGAGGAGCCTTATTGCCGCTGGGTGGTGGAAATATAGGTCCCTCACATGGCCTTCCCTAACACCAAGAGGGGAAGAGGTGCTTCTTAGGATTTGGGAATCCTATCAATCATTTTTAAAAGAAATAACATCAATTTTATGCAAAAATAATTTGAGTAAAAGTGGTGAGAGTCAGAAATCTTACAGAATATTTAAGATGAAGGAACATTTTCAAACTCATTTTATGAGGCCGATATAATCCTAATATCAAAACCCAAAAGACATTACAAAACTCTAAAAATACATTATTACTATATATTGTAAAAATCTTCAATAAAATATTAGTAAACTGAAAGTAATGAATAATGAACAAAATAGGGTTTATTCTAGGGAGGCAAGGATAGTTTATCATCACAAATCAATTGGTGTTCTTTATCATACATCATTTCAATGAATATAGAGAAAGAACACTCTCAGCAAAATTATCAGAGAGCTTTCTTAATCTTATAGAGTATATCATTGTCAGACATATAGGTAAAGTCGTGTTAAACCCTTAATATTGAATACTTTCCCCTAAGATCAGAAACAATGTAAGAAAACCAACTCTCACCATTTCTATTCAAATTATTCTGGGGTCTAGGCATTGCCATAAAGTAAGGAAAAGAAATAAAAATAATAATACTCAGAAAGGAGGAATAAAACTGTCAATATTTACAGATAACATAAGTAATTATGTAAAACATCTGTAACTAATCTATAATTCAACCAATAATTTATTAAAGTCCCATGATCCAAGGACAAAATTTAAAAGCCTACTGTATTTTAGTATAGTATCTGCAAACAGTATAAAAATGAAATAAAGAACAACTTCATTTACAAGATCACCACAAACATTAAGAATTTAGAAATAAATTTAACAAAGGGCGTGGATGAGATTTACACTAAAAGCTACAAGGCATTGCTGATAGAAATTAAGTATATCCAAATAAATGTAGAAATATAACATGAAGACTCAATATTATTGAGATATCAGCACTTTCCAAACGATCTGTAAAGTCAGTGAAATCCCAAATAAAATTCCAGTGGACAGTTTTGCAGATTTAACAAGCTGATTTTAAAGTTTATAAGAAAACGCAAAGGATAGATAGATATATATAAGCAATCCTAAAAAAGACAAACGCATTTCAAGAAGTTATACAACCTGGCTTTAAAACTTATGGTAAAGCTGCAGTAATGAAGCCACTGTGCTACTGATCTCAGGATTGAAAAAAAAAATAGATGAATAAAACAGAATAGAGAGTCAGAAATAGATCCAAGGTTAAATTGCAACTTGATTTTGGTCAAAGGTGCTAAAACCATCCAATAGCAAAAGAACGTTTCAACAAAATGTGCAGCAATGGCTGACTAAACATATGGAGCAATGTGAACTTTGACTTCTCCCTCAAAACATATATACATACATTCGTGCATAATTTATGGTGATAGTTGATAAAAATTAAAAGCTAAGCCAATCAAGATGGCAGAGGGAGACGCTTCAGTGTTCCATTCCCCCCAGAAGCTTTGAAGACCTAGGAAGAACTGACAGAAACATTTTTCTCAAAGCTCCAGAAAACAGTTAAAGGACTCCAGCAACCTGGTGTTTCAGTTTGCTAATGCCAAATATACAATGCAATATACAAGAAATGGATTGGCTTTTACAAAGGGGAATTATTAGATTATCAATTTACAGTTCTAAGGCCATGAAAATGTTCAAATTATGACATTAGCAAGAGGATAACTTCACTCAAGGCCAATCAAGACTTCAACTGGAGATACGAGTGACGCTGAACTGGATAGGACGAAGGTCAAGCAGAATACAGGGTGAAGGATGCCATTGTCCATATATTTAGCCTTCAACTTCTGTGAGATGAGACCAAAGAGTGACAAGATCATTTGGTGCAAAATTTATATTTTGGGTAGCATATTACATAATTTAACTTGTATGGTCAGTTTAGTTGAACACCATAAGTACATGAGATCTTGAATAGGGTATGAGATCTTGTTAATTTGTACAGGTTAATGTGATGCCCCAATATATCCTTGCGTAATTTGGGTAGTGAATAAAATTATTTGCAAAGTCCCCTTGGGAAACTGGGGAGAAAGGAAGAAATAATTAACTTCCTCATTTGGGGAATTCCTGATATTTTTACATGCAGTGGGGACAACCAAATTGATAGGCTCAGCCCTCAGTTTTGGGGTTCATCCCTATGAAACTTATTCCTGCAAAGGAGAAGCTAAACCTATTTATAATTATGCCTAAGAGTCACCCCCAGAGGTGTGACCCCAGAGGACAGGTACTCACTGCCCTCCCACCTACGTGGGACATGACTCCCAGGGGTGTAGATTTCCTTGGCAATGTGGGGCATGATTCCCAGGATGAGCTAGGACCTGGAATCATGGAATTCAGAAAATCTTCCCGACCAAAAGGGGGAAGAGATAAATGAGACAAAATAAAGTTTCAATGGCTGAGAGATTTCAAACAGAGTCAAGAGGTTATCCTGGAGGTTATTGTTATGCATTATATAGATATCCCTTTTTAGTTTATGAGGTAGTGGGTTGGCTGGAGGGAAGTACCTGAAACTGTTGAACTGTGTCCCAGTAGCCTTGTTTCTTGAGGACGATTGTGTAAAGATATAACTTTTACAATGTGATTTTGCAATTGTGAAAACCTTGTGTCTGATGCTCCTTTTAACCAGGGTACAGACAGAGGAGTTGAAAATAAGCCTAAGAAAATAAATAATAGGGGCAATAAAGTGTAAAAAATTGGATGGATTGAAAAGGTGGTCAGTGAGGGGGAGGAGGAAGGAGCATGAGATATATGAGTTTTTTCTTTTTTATTTATTTTTCTGGAGTAATACAAATGTTCTAAAAATGAGTATGGTGATGAATACACAACTATGTGATGATATTGTGAGACATTTATTGTACACCATGTATGGAATGTATG
The DNA here is from genome assembly GCA_004026745.1 of Myrmecophaga tridactyla. Lineage (NCBI taxonomy): Eukaryota > Metazoa > Chordata > Mammalia > Pilosa > Myrmecophagidae > Myrmecophaga > Myrmecophaga tridactyla. The sequence continues at coordinate 13,320 of PVIY010042769.1, read as the reverse complement.
TATGTGAAGATTTATCAATAAATATATAAATATATATGTATATTTATATATATTTATAAAAATAAATATATTACATGTATACACACACATATGTATGATTACATGATGTCTTTACTTTAAAAAAATAGTAAAAAGAAAGGTTAATCATATCCAGGGTTTCTCTGTCACATGGGAAGCATATGGTGACATCTGCTGTCCTCTCCAGGCTCTGTTTTCAAAAGGTTATTTCGGCTCCTATGAGTCTTTCTGGCTTCCCTAGAGGCATCTTCCTTTTAATTTTCAAAGGTCTGTATCTAGGCATCTGCTCTCTGTATTGGCTCTGAGCTCTTTCTCTCTCTGTGAACTCTTTTAAGGACTATAGTAAACTAATTAAGACCCACCAGGAATGGGCAGGGTCACATCTCCATCTAATCAAAAGATCCCACACACAATTGGGAGGGTTGTATCTCCATGGAAATAACCTAATCAGAAGGTACCACCCAAACAATAGTTCTTCCCCAGAAGATTGTATTTGGGTTAAAAGAACATGGCTTTTCTGAGGTACATAATAGTTTCAGACCAGCACACATGGTGACTGGTCTGAAACTATTATGATGAATCCAAAAAAAAAGACAACTTAAAAGCCCTATGAGCTTGTAGCATGCTGCTGGACTGATGAATCCAAAAAAAAGACAACTTAAAAGCCCTAAGAGCTTGTAGCACACTGCTGGTCCCTCCTCTGTCCCCTCCCAGCTCAGCACAGAGTTGATCCATGCTCCTGTGTGAATCCCTGGTCCTGATTCTGAAAGGAACAGAATAACCATCATGCAAATAGTGGAGCATGTTTGTCTAGCCCAGTCTCTCTTGTGGAAGCCTAAGCAACTGAACCAGGACTCTTGTTACAGGCTTGCTGTCAAAGAACTTTCTCTGCATTTAGAAGGTTGGTCACAGAACTTCCCTACAGACACTGTGGGAGAGCATCCCATAGTGTGGGAAACCAGTCCAGGGAGATGTGCCTGGGGCAAGAGACTGCTGTGCCTGTTACTGTGAGGAAATTGTTTCCCAGGGAAGACAGGACATTTGTATCCATGTAATTGGAGAAATTCCTAGAGCCATACTCACATGCCCAAGATACATGCACAAAAAGGATCAGGAAGGGTCTTTTGCTTTGGGTTGATCTAGTCTCTAAACTCATATATGGATATTTCAGTTTGCTAAGGTTGCTAGAATGCAAACCGCAATTAATGGAATGGCTTTTATAAAGGGAATTTATTTAGCTACAAATTTACTAATTTGGGAAAGTACATAGTAACATCTGCTGGGTTTCACTACTGGCTTTTGGATTCAAACTGCTTTCCCCAGGGTGGTTCCTTTCTGCATCTCTAAACATCTAGGTCTGAGTTGGCTCTGAGTTCTGCTTTTCTGACTCCTCCTTTTAAACCTTACTCATTGCAGAAGGCACTCCCCTTAGCTGATCACAGATGTAATAAGCCATAGATGAACTTCACATACTGATGATTTAAGTCCACAGCAACAGAACAACTGGGCACCCTCCCCACCCCAGGTCAAGCTGACACCCGAACCCACCTACTATAATGGATAGGCTCTAAAGGAGCACACCCCCACATGTCAATCCACAAAGACTGGGAAAAGTGCTTTCTTTATTTCCTTTCTCTCTCTCTTTCTCTGTCTAACTCCTTGGCTCCTATCATTCAAGGAGCCAGGAATATATTGCCAGTATGCAAGATTAGAGAACAGAACCTCAGACTTTAAATTCCACTGAGAACACTTTAAAATATCAAAATATGCATGTTTCAACAAAAGATTATAAAACAAGCAAATAAGAAGCACTGACCCAGTCTAGGAAGCATAACACAGCATTTGAAACCATCAATGAGGAGGATTGTGCCTGGAATATGACAAACAAAGATTTAAAAAATGGTCCTAAATATTCAAAGAGCTAAAGGATAATATTGACAAATAGCAAAGGAAATAAGAAAATGATATATGAATACAAAGAAAATATCAATAGAAAGATTGAAATTAAGTACAAGAACCAAACATAGCTGAGAACCACGGTAATAAAATTTTAACATTCATGGTAACTATAAAGAAAATATAAGAAAAAATGCAAGCTCACAGAGACAGAAAATAGAGTACAGCTTGCCAGTGGCAAGGGGCTGGGTAAATGGAGAGCCAATGCATAATGGATGTAGGGGTTCTGTTCGAGGAGATGGACTAGTGTTAGTAATGGAAGGTGAGCAGGGTACTGAAATATTGTGAATGTAATTAATCCCCCTGAATGATATACTTGGGAATGGCTGAGATGTCAAAGATTATATTATATTGAATATATGTTCCCGTTGTTAAGAAAGAGAGAAACTAAAGAGACAATGACATTTAAATGTAATACATGATCCTGAACAGGAACAAACAAAAGAGGAGCAAAGGCTTAAAAAAATATTATTGGGGCATGTGATAAAAAAATGGAACATGGACTGTAAGATGTAAATCAGTGCTAAATTACTTGAAATTGATAACTCCACTTAAGGTGGTTATGCAAATTAGTATCCTCATTCTTGGGAAATGGTCAGGGCAGTATTAAGTGTTCAAAGAGTATGATTTATACAACCTATACTCAAGTGTTCAGACGATGAATACATAGATAAATTGATAGTCAGATGCAGATGGTTGGATTGATAAATGAATGGATGGATAAAATCACATGGCATAGGTGAAAAATGTTAAAATTGGTAGATCTGGGTATCAGGGTATCTGAGGGATAGGGATGTGTTTCAGTTCTCTATATGAGATTTGTTTTAGTTTTGTAACTATTCCATAAGTTTGAATGTATTTCAAAATAAGAAGTCAAAAGAAAAATTATAAGCCTTGAAACCATTCTGACTTTAGAAGAAAACAGGAGAATATCTTTGTGACTTTCAGATAGGAAAAAGTTTCTTTTTCAGGTCACACACAAAAAAGATCATTAAGAAAAATTTCAGTAAGTTAAATTTTCTTCAGGATTAAGAACTTGTACTCTTTAAACGTCACAATTAAGGAAATGAATGAAAAATTCGCAGGCTGAAAAACTATTAACAAAAAATATATTTAGAGGGTTTCTACTTGATAAAAATGGCAATGTAAGACAATCCAGGGTGCCATTCACCAACAGACTCTTTGAACAACTAGTGAAAAAATGGAACAGCCATCTTTCTCAAAACTCTAGAAAACAGCTATAAGTTGCAAAATGGAGTGAGTACTGAATGAAGAAAGGAGCATTATAAGCAGTAGAAGAAGCTCATGACCCAATTGCAGACCCCCTCCTCAACCCCCTGTCAAGTGAAGTGTAGAGCCAGTCAGCACACAACTGTGCTGGTGGGAAAAGAGTAACTTCCATGCATGTGCATACTGGGCTGCTAATTGATCAGATGGCAGCCTGAAAGTCTGAACTAGTAAATTAATCTCAGGCTCATACTTCCAGAACTTGCCTGCAGGCTGAAGCAGTTTGCAGGCAGCTAAAACAGTATAAGAAACAATTATATCAAAGCAGACTGAATAAAGGATTACCTAATTTAAGAAATACAATATAGCACACTGGTGGTGGGGGGGTTGATGGGGAATTCAAATTACTGTAAATAGAGGGAGGGTTCAAAAGACATGAGCAAGCGCAAGCCCAGGATAAAGCACAGGCCCAGAAAAGAAAAAGGACCCTGCACTTCACATTCACCCCAAGCTATCTTCTTGATAAGAGGGCAAAACTCTGAAGTAGGGAAGTACAGAGCCAACTTGCAAAGATTATAGAAGGTGTTTTGTCATGGGTTTATTTTGTTAGCTCCTGGCAGTCACAGAAACTTTCTGTCATATTATTAGCTGGATACAAACTTAAGAAACAATCAGCTTAAGAATTAAATTCCAGAGTTAACACATTAAAATATTAAAGTATATCATGTGCACCAAAGGATAAGAAGACAAAGAAAGAAGCAGGAAATAATGGCCCGTCCAAGACAATAAGATAAAAATCCAGAAACCATCAATAGAGAACTCTAGATTTTGGAAATATCAAAGAATGATCTTTTTTTTTTTAAATAATCCTCAATATATTCAAGGAGATAAAGTAAAATATAGAGAAAGAAATAAAGGCTATCAGGAAAATGATGAATGAACTATATGAGAATATCAATAAAGAGACAGAAAATTTTAAAAAGATCTACACAAAAGTACCCAAGTAGGAGGCCACAATAAATGAAATGAAAAATACCCTGGAGGAGTTTAACAACAGATTGGACTGGTAAAAGAAAATACCATGAATTCAAAGGCAAGACAATTCAAATGATATGGTCAGAGAAGCAGAAAGGAACAGAGACTGAGATAAGTGAACTCAGCCTAAGAGACCTGTAAGACACCATTAAGTATGCAGTATATGCATTATGAGATTCCTGGAAGGATAAGAAAGAGGGAAAAGGTTGAAGAAATAATCAAATAAATAATGGTGGAAAACTTCCCAAATTCAACAAAAGACATGAATATACATAATCAAGAAGCTCAATTAAACACCAAATAGGATAAACTCAAGGGAACCACACCCAAACACAGGGTAGTTAAACTGTTGAATGCCAAAGCCAAGGAAAGAATCCTCAAAGTTGAAAGAGAAAAGTGTTATGTTATGTACAGTGAAGCCGCAATAAAGTTAAGTGTCAATTTCTTGTCAGTAACCATGGAGGCAAGGAGGTAGTGGAATGAAATATTTAGTGTTGAAAGAAAATAATTTTATACCTGGTGAGAATGTATTTCAAGAATGAGGAAAAGATTAAGACATTCCCAGATAAACAAAAGCTGAAGGAGTTCATCACCACTAGACCTGGCCTATAAGCAATGCTAAAGGAAGTTCTTCAAACTGAAAGGAAAGGACATCACGCAATGGATCGAAGCAGTATAAAGAAATAAAGACCTTTGGTAAAATAACTATTTGGGTAATTATAAATGCCACTACTAATGGATTGTATTTTTTGGGGGGGGGGTGTCTATAACTCCATTTTTTTTTACTTCTTACGGACTATAAAATTCAAAAGCATAAAAATAATGATAAATCTATGGTTTTGGACACATTATGTATAAGAATATGAATGATAGCAAGTATGCCTTAAAATAAGGGGATAGAGAATTATAGAAATGGTGTAAATGTATGATATTGAAGTTAAGTTGGTTTCAAATCAAATATGATTGTTATAAATTTATGGTGTTAAATTTAAGCTCCATGATAACCACAAATAAAATACATTTTCTCATATATTATGAGAAATATATACAGAAGGATATAAGAAGGGACTCAAAATGGTGCACTAACTAAAATCAAATAAATAAGAAAGAAGGTATTAAGAGAAGAATTGAGGCACAACAAGGGTATAAGACTTACAAAGACCAAATAAAAATATGGCAGAAGAATGTCCCATGTTATCTGTGGTTATTTTAATTTTATGTGGATAAAACTTTCCAGTCAAAAAGCAGGGATTGGCTGAACGATAAAGATAAAAAAGTATGACTCAAGTATATGATGTTTACAATGACACACTTAAATTCGAAGACATAGGTAGGATGAAAGTGAAAGGATGGAAAAATATATACCATGCAGGTAGTAGCCAAAAGAGACCTGGGGTAGCTATACTAAAGTCAGATAAGATAGAGTACATTAAAAACTGTTTAAGTGTGCATGGGTGGTTCAGTGGTAGAATGCTCGTCTTTCATGCGGGAGACCTAGGTTTGATTCCCAGACCAGACACCCCCCCTAAAGAAAAACTGTTTAAGGGACAAAAAAAAAGGTACATGGAAAAATAGGGTTAATTCAACAAGAAGGCATAACAATTATAAATATATGCATCTAAAGGCAGAAAATGAGAATATATGACATATATATTCACAGATTTTTAGGGCAAAACAGATGGTTCTACACTAATAGTAGAAGGCTTCAATGTATCACTTTTTAGAATGAATGGAAAATGTATACAGGGGATCAATAAAGATTCTTGAATGATGCTACAAACTACCTAGACCTAAGCAACACACACAAAATACTTCACCTAACAGCAGCAGAATACACATTCTTCTCTAGTGCACATGGTTCATTGTTCAAGACAGACCATATATTAGGTCCCAATAAATTTTAAAATGTTAAAATCATGCAGTGTACCTTCTCTGACCACAATCAAATGAAACTAGAAATCATTAACAAAGGGAAAAGTGGGAAATTCACAAATATGTGAAATTAAACAGCATACTTTTAAACGAGTGGATCATGAAAACGCAAAGGAAATTAGGAACTACCTAGAGGTAAATGAAAATGAAAACACAACATACAAAACTTATGGAATGCAATAAGAGCAGCGCTGAGAGGGAATTTTAGCTCTAAATGATTATATTAAAAAAAGAAAAAAACGACCTCAGAGGGATCTAGGAAAAGACCAAACTAGCCCAAGTGAGTAGAAGAAAGAGAGAAAAAAGATTATAGAGATATCAATGAAATACAAAATTAAATAAACAATAGAGAGAATCAATAGAACCCTAAGTTGGTTCTCTGAAAAGATCAGTAAAATCAACAAACCTTCAGCTAGACTGACACACAAAAAGAGAGAAGATGCAAATAGCTAAAATCAGAAATTAATTGGGAAACATAACTACTGTACTCACAGAAATAAAAAGGATTATAAGAACACACTGTGAGCAAATGTACCCCAACGAATTAAATAACCTAAATGTAATGGGCACATTCCTATAAACAGAAACTACCTATAGTGACTTAAAAAGAAATAGATTTCAACAGACAAAAAATAAAGTGATGAATCAGTAATCAGTAACCTCCCAATTAAGAAAAGTCCAGGACCAGATGGCACCACTGGTGAATTTTATCAAATATTCCAAGGAGAATTAACCACAATCCTGCTCAAACTCTTCCAAAAAAAATTGAAAGGGAGGGAACACTTCCTGTCTTATTCCATCAGGCCAGCATCACCCTAGGACCAAAGTCAGATGAAGATACAAATGCAAGAGAAAATTATGGACCAAAATCCCTTATGAATATAGATGTGAAAATCCCCAAGAAAATTCTGGCAAACTGAATCCAGCAGCACATTAAAAAATTATATACCATGATCAAGTGGGATGTATCACAGGTATCCTAGGGTAGTCCAACATAAAAAAAAATCAATTAGTTTCATTCATCCTTATTAATAGAGTGAGGGGAAGAAACCACATGATCATCTCAATTGATGAAGAAAAGGCATTTGAAAAAACCCAGCACCCCTTCTTGATAAAAACACTCAGAAAACTAGGAACAGAAGGGAACTTTATCAACATGATACAGACCATTTATGAAAAACCCATGGTTAACATCATAATCAATGGTGAAAAACAGAAAACTTTCCCTCTAACTTTTGGACCAGACAAGGATGTCCACCATCACCCTGTTATTCAGTATTTTACTGGAAGTTCTTGCCAGAGCAATTAGTCAATAAAGATAAAAGCCATTCCAACTGGAGGAAAACAAGTAAAACTTTTCCTTATTTGCAGTTGACATGATCCTATATGTAGAAAATCCTGAAATATAAATAACAAAGCTACTACAGCTTATGAACAAATTCAGCAAAATGGCAGGGTACAAGATTAACACAAAAATCAGCAGCATACCTATACACTATTAGTGATCCATCTGAAGAGAAAATCAAGAAAAAATTGATTTGCAGTAATAAGTAAAAAAACAAAAAATCTACAAATAAAGTTAAGCAATATTTTGAAGGATTTATACACAAAAAAAACTGTATACATTGCTGAAAGAAGCCAAAGTAGACAAAAATAAATAGAAAGACCCACCATGTTCACGGATTTTAAAACTAAATATTGTTAAGACATTAATCTGTGAAAGCATTTTACAGATTCAAATCAATAAACATATGAAGAGCCCTCTTTGCAGAACTGGAAAAGCCAATTATTAAATTTATTGGGATGTTGTGGTCCTGAGTAGCCAAAACTAATCTTAAAATGTATAACAAAGTTGGAGGACTCACACTTCCTGAATTTAAAACTTATGGCAAGGCTACATTCATCAAAACAGTATGATACTGGCACAAGGACAGACATATAAGCCAATGGAACAGAATTGAGAATTCCAAAATCAACCTTCACATTTGTGGCCACATGATTTTTGAGACGGGTGCCAAGTTCACTCAATGGAGAAAGAATAGACTTCAACAAATGGTGTTTGCAAAGCTGGATAGTCATGTGCAAAAGAATGATGGTGGACTCTTACCTCATATCATATAAAAATCAACTCAAAAATGAATCTAAGTCTTTAATATAAGGATCAAAATTATAAAATTCATAGAGTAAAACATTGGCATGCATCTTCAAGACCTTGTGTTAGGTAATATCTTCTTAGATTTTACATCAAAAGTATAAGCAGCAAAAGAAAAATAGATAAATGGGACCTCATCAAAATTAAAAATCTTTTATTTATCAAAGAGAACTTCATCATGAAAATTAAAAATACAAACTGCAAAATGGGAGAATATATTTGGAAACTCACATATCTGATAAGAGTGTAGTAGTCAGAATAATAAAGAAATACTATAATTCAGCAACAGAAACACAAGCAACCTACTTAAAAGTGGACAAAAGACTTGAATAGAATAGCTCTACATCATTAGCCATTAAGGAAATGCAAATCAAAACTACAATGAGATAACATTTCACACCCTCTAGAATGGCTGCCATTTAAAAAAATGGAAAGTAACAAGTGTTGGACAGGATGCAGAGAAATAGGAACATGCATTCATTGCTAGTGGCAAAGTGTAATGGTACATTCTGGTGGCTCCTTAGAAAGTTAAGTATAGAACTACCATATGATCTGCCATCCCGCTACTCGATATACATCAAAAAAATTTGAAAGCAGGGTCTCAAATAGATATTTGTACAGTGATGTTCATAGTGACACTATTCACGATTTTTGCCAAAAGTTGGAAGCAATCCAAGTGTCCATGAATTGATGAACGGATAAATAAAATGTGGTAGAGACATACAATAACATGTTATTCAGCCATAAAAATGATTGAAGTCTTAATATATGGGACAACATGGATGAATCTTGAAAACATCATGTTGAACAAAATAAGCCAGATACAAAAGGACAAATATATTATTTCACTATATGAAATAATTAAAATAATTAGAATAAACAAATTTAGTCATAATTAGAATACAGTTTATTGGGGCCAAGATGGGGTAGCAAATGGGGAGTTAATGCTTAATTGGTACAAAGTTTCTATCTGGGGTGATAGGAAATTTTTGTAATGGATGTTGGGATGATAGCACAAAGTGAATGTAGTTAACTCCACAGTAGAAAGTGGCTAAAAAGTGGGAATTTTAAGTTGCATATATATTATAAGAATATAATTTTTTTTAATTTGCAAAAAGCTTGTATCTAAGTTGATTACAGTTCTTCAACTCAATAATAAAAGACAAATAACCCAATTAGAAATGGTAAAAATTTAAATTGGCAATTTATATAACAAGATTTAACAATGGTCAACAACCATATGAAAAATTTCTCAAAGGGAAATGAAATTAAATCACAATGAAATATTAACACAAAACTACCAGTATAGATACATTTTTTTAACTGACAAACCTAAATGATGAAGTGAACATGGAGCAACTAAAATTCTCATATAGTATAAGCAGTAATGTAAAACTGTACAACCACTTTGGAAAAGGTTCTAACAGTTTCTGATAAAGATATATATGTATATATATATATATATATATATATATATATATATATATATATATATATATATATATATATATATATACACCCTATGACCCAGGAAATTTCACTCCTTGGTATTCACTGAAGAGAAATGAAAATACAGGTTTATAAAGAAGACCTGTACATCTATACTCTTAAAAGCTTTATTCAAGATAATCAAACACTGGAAACAGCCCAGGTGCCCAGCAATAGTGAACTGGGATAAACAAATTGTAATTATAGAATGGAATATCACTCAGAAAATAAAATAACCAAATATCGGACACTGGAAATATCATGGATGAATATAAATAGTATTATGCTGACTTAAAGCCTTATCCAAACAATTACATAAATTGCGATTGTATTCATTATAATTTTCAGAACAGGCAAAATAATTTATGGTGAGAAAAAAAAGCACAGACATGATTTCTTCTGTGGGCATAGTTTGAGGGGAGTTGACTAGGAAGCAACATGAGGACAATTTTTGGAGTGATGGTTCTATATTTTTACAGAAATTTAGCTAACACAGATATATGCACTTGTCAACATTCGATGAATGTCCACTTGTAATTTTACTTTTCATTGTATGGAAATTTTCCAGCAAAAGGGAAAAACTGTAATCAAATATCAAACTCTACTAGATGCTTGTTGAAATATTTAGCAGGAAGAACAATGATGCCTGTAATATTATTTGAAATACATAAAATTTAAGATGAATGGATGGATGGATGGATGGATAGATGGCGGGAGAAATGGACAAATGGAGAAATATATCATAAAATAAGTACGGTAAAATGTTAATGACTATATGTATATATGTATATCTTAATGTATGTGTCAATGGGTCTAGGTGTATGTTAATGGACATAATAATATCTACTATAAAATTCTTTCTACTTTGATATATGTGTAAAAAATTTATAATAAATTATTGAGAAAAGTGAATCGCATGCATCATGTAAGCAAAGTAGAAGATAATCATTTTTAGGCTATTTTGAGATAGTATATATAAAAATAAAGTACATTGCTCTGTAATAGATTCTAAATGAATATCTCTGTTGCTTTATACATATAACAAGTGTAACTTTTCACTTCTTACTAGATTTAATTGTTTGTAGGTACACAATTCTATAATATACCATTCCAGGGTGATAAGCAGCAGTAAACAGTTGTTAATGTAATAAGATTTGCTATTTCAGACATAGGCAATATAAAATAATTTTGAAAGCCGGCAGACCTGTTCGTGTGTCAGCAGCATCATCTGCTTGTGACTTTAGGTAAGTTATTAGTTCAGTGAACCTATGATTTTTCCTCAGTAAATAGAAATTAAAGAACATCTGCTTAATAGGAATTGAGATAACTGATGAAAAACACACAGAAACTGCTCAATAAATGTCAGCTTCCTTTACATCCTTAGTTTGTCAGGATATGCAGTCTGTGTAAATGAGCAATGTGGTTATGTCAATGGTTTTATTGTATTTCTATACACTTGTTGGGTAGGAGACTCAATCAAGGGGAGTTTTTTGCTTTTTTTTGCTTGTTTTGTTTGTTTTTAGCTAATAGGCCAGTGTTGATTCTCCAATACATTCTGCGTCCTACTTCACATTTGACAACTCTTCATGGTTTCAATGTTTGAGACTCTCAGGCTGAGTTCTTTTGTGTAGGAATGAACCAAAAGAAAACAGTGAAAATTAAATTGAAAAAAAGTCATGAGGGGGCTAATGAAGAAAGTTAACGGCACTAGAATAATCTAGTTTATGTAAAATAACTTGATGAAGCAAGTTCTTCCCAGTTTACTCTCCAATAAAACTTGGTTTGATATGCAGTTAAACTTTGAGAAGTCACTTAAAAATCATGGTTTTTAACTTTCGCTGCTTAAAGAAGCAATAACTCGGTCTTTTTCTTGGAGTGATTACATGAGGTAAGTCTCCTAAAACTAGCTAGAAGAGTAAGAATTCAAATAAAGTAGAGGTCACAATACATGAAGAATTCACTTCACTGGTGGCTTTAGGAAAACAGATATTACAAATTATGAAATCTTTTATATAATAAATCACAATCGAACTTACTCTGTTCTTAAAAGATGAAGTATGAAGGTTTTTCTACTTAGCTTTATTTCATACAATAATTCTTCTTCATAAGGTCCCTGCAAAACAATATTCGTGACATTGTAACCGAGAAATCAGGATTTAGGGGATGATTTTGATTACTGCATCATTATCTAGGTATTCCTTTTTGTTTTCTGTATATTGGAGTACACAGAGAGAAATTCCTGAAATCTCTAAATTATAATCCAGCTGCCTGGATCTCTGATAATGATTGTATAGCCATTATATTCTGCCCCTCTGATTGTAAAAACCTTGTGACTAACATTCATTTGTACCCAGTTATATAGTTTTTCAAACTTAGAGTCCTGTAATCACTAAAGACAGCCCCTAATTTTTATTTATGAAGGGTCTTGGGTCAGCCCAGACTTAACCCACCCCAAGTCCAAGATTTCTTCATAACTGAGACTGGATCTAACCAAAGTGAGCCCACCTGACATTTGCAGTAGCTTAGACTTTAACCTACAAGTCACCTAAACCTCATTCCACCATTTTCTTACATATGTTCTGTGATTAAGCATGTAATCAATCTATGCATGCCCAATAATTAGATTGCCTCTAATTATATCAGCTGGGGCCACTGTGCCTATTGTCCTAAACCCTGCCCATCTTTTCTGAAAAGTAATTGGCAGAATTACTGCAGTTCAAAGAGACAGATTTGGGGCTGCTAGGATCTGTTCTCCTACTACACACCTAGCAATGAACTCTTTCTCTCTTGGAAACCCCAGTGTCTCAGGAATTGGTTATTGAGCATGTCAGACAAAAGAATCCACAGACTCTGTTCAGTAACAACATGACTTAAATTTGTTGAGGGTGCTAAGAGGGTAGAGGGGGAAGGTACAGATCTCCTGCAGCCTACCCAGCTGTCCTTTCATGCAAAATGATAAATACCAATAAAATTGCATTTATAACAGAGCCAATATTATAAGGAAAATTTTACTTTTAAATTGTTTTTTTAACATATAGTATAACATATATGCAAAGCACAGAAATAAAAAGGCAATAGTTTCAAAGCACTCATCAACAAGTGGTTGCAGGATAGATCCCAAGAGTGTCATGGGCTACCATACAATCCTGTCATATTTTTCCTTCAAGCTGCTCCAGAATATAGAAGGCTAGAGGGCTTAAATACCATTTTATCATCACAAGCACCTTTTTTTCCTTCTTTTTTTTTTTTTTTGAAAAATAACATATATACAAAACAGCTATAAATTTCAAAGCACAGCACTACAATTACTTGCAGAACATATTTCAGACTTTGACATGGGTTACAATTTCACAATTTTAGGTTTTTACTTCCAGCTGCTCTAAAGTACTGGAGACTAAAAGAGATATCCATCTAATGATTCAGCATTCATATTCATTTGTTAAGTCGTATCTTCTATGTATAATTCCACCATCACCTTTGATCTTTCCATATCTCTCTTTAGGGGTGTTTGG
>PVIY010042768.1:0-20754 GCA_004026745.1 Myrmecophaga tridactyla | reverse complement strand
GTGCCAGGGCACTGCCCACCCAATGCCACCCCCCCCACACACACACATCCCTCAACACCTGTGACCTCTGCCTGCCCATACACACTCCCATATCTGCATCCAGGGTCCTCTGGATCCCTCCCCCTGGCACAAGGACACACCCACACCCTGGGCCCCTGTGCCCCACCTCTGAGCCACCTACCCTATACCCTGATACACATGACACCCATGCTCCATGCACCCACCCACATCCTACCTGCACACCAGCACCTGTGCATCCACACAGCCTCCCCATCTGCCTCCCACAGCACCCTACCTCTTTGTTCCCCATGCCACACCCTGCTCCTGTACTCCAAGGTTTGTCTGAGCTGAACCACATACCATGGCCACTGCATCACACCTCTATAACCCCATGACCTGCACCCTATGTTCACAGGCACCAGTGTGGCATCTCCAACCTGTGCCCATACCTGCACTGTAAGGCACCACCACGCTGTTGTGCCCAACCCTGCAACCCACGTCCTGTTCCACATGCATCCTGTAAATACAGAGCTTTAGACTATTGAAGGAAATCAAGCTACAAAATAAACCAATCAAGATATTTACATGCCATGAAGACAACAGATGATTACTAAGTATATCAAGATGTAGACAGATATAGGCCAGCCTAATAACCAAATTAAAACACCTGAAGAGACACAGACTTTGTAACAACTAATCAAAGATGTTCATATAAATCTACTAAATAAAATAAATGGGGGTGGGTGATGGTTGCGCAGTGACAGAGTTCTCACCTGTCATGCCGGAGACCCGGGTTCGATTTCCAGTGCCTGCCCATGCAAAATATAAAATAAAATAAATAAATGGGATGGTTAATGACATAAAGGAGATCTAGAAGACACTAGAAGAGCATAAAGAGGAATTTGAAAGACTAAATGAAAAAATACCAGATATCACAGAGATTAAAGATGCTGTAGACTGGGCAGGCAATGGTGGTGCAGTGGCAGAATTCTCACCTGCCATGCTGGAGACCTGGGTTCAATTCCCGGTGCCTGTCCATGAAAAAATATATATATATATATATATATCACTCTCTCTATATATATAGATTTTATAAATATACATATATATCTATATCTAGCTATCTATATATATAGACACATTTGAAGAGGCAGAAGAAAGAATAAGGAAAATAGAAGATAGGACAACTGTTTTCAAACTCTCAAAACAGCAAACGGCAAAAATGATGGAAAAATTTGAATTGGAACTCAGGGAAATGATGGACAAAACAAAGAACACAAATATAAGAATCTCTGGTGTCCCAGAAGGAGAAGAGAAGACTAAAGGACTAGGAAGATTAGTTGAGGAGATAACGGGGGGAACTTCCCAACCCTTATAAAGAACATAAATATGCAAATCAAAGAATCACAATGAACTTCAAATAGAAGAAATCATAATAGGCCTTCTGCAAGACACCGATTAGTCTGTCAAATGTGAAGAGAGGCAGAAAATTCTGAAAGTGGCAAGAGGAAAACAATCTACTACATACAAGGGAAACCACATAAGACCAAGTTCAGACTACTCAACAGGCACTATGGAGGTGAGAAGGCAGTGGTATGATATACTTAAGATCCTAAAAGAGAAAGATCTCTAGCTAAGAATTCTGTACCCAGTCAAATTATCCTTCAAAACTGAGGGAGAGATTAAAATTTTTCAGAGACAAACAAATCCTGAAAGAATCTGTCAACAAGAGACCACCCTGTAAGAAATATTAAAGGAAGTCCTGCCAGTTGAAAAAATAAAACACAGGAGAAGGAGGTCTGGAAGAGGGCATAGAATTGAAGAGTATCAGTAAGGGTTACTTAAAGGATAAAAAGAGAAAGAGGGAAAAGAATATATAGTTTTGACAAATAAAATCCAAAGGATAAGATGGTGGATTCAAGAAATGCCTTTTCAGTAATAACTTTGAATGTTAACAAATTAAACTTACCAATTAAAGGGTACAGATTGGCAGAATGGATTAAGAAATATAATCCAGCTATATGCTGCTTACAAGAGACTTATCTTAGACACGAGGATACAAATAGATTGAAAGTGAAAGGATGGAAAAAAAGATGTTCCATGCAAGTTGTAACCAAAAGAAAGCAGGAGTAACTATCCAATATCAGACAAAATAGACTTTAAATGTAAAGCCATCATAAGAGACAAAGAAGGACACTATATATTAATAAAAGGGACAATTCACCAAGAAGACATAACAATCATAAATGTTTATGCTCCCAATCAAAGCACTCCAAAGTACACGACACAGACATTGCCAAAACTGAAAGGAGTGATAGACTGTACAACAATAATAAAAGCCTTCAACACACCACTCTCCTCTATAAATAGAAAAGCCAGACAGATGATCAGCAAAGAAAGAGAGAAGTTAAACAACTTGATAAATGAACTAGACCTAACGACATATACAGGTAATTCCACCCCAAACACCAAGATATACATTCTTCTCTACTGCTCATGGAACATTCTCCAGGATAAAATCATATGCTAGGGCACAAAACAGGTCTTTATAAATTCAAAAACATTGATATTATTCAAAGTACCTTCTCTGATCACAATGGAATGAAGCTGGATATCAATAACTACTAAAGAATGAGAATTTTCACAAATATATGGAGATTAAATAACACACTCTTAAAAAAAACAGTGGGTCAAAGAAGAAATTTCTAGAGAAATCAATAGCTATCTGGAGACAAATGAAAATGAGAATACAACATATCAGAACTTATGGGATGCAGCAAAGGCTGTGCTGAGAGGGAAATTTACTGCCCTAAATGCCTATATTAAAAAACAAGAAAAAAATAAAAATAAAAAATAAAATAAAATAAACAAGAAAGAGCAAAAATCAAGGATTTAACTGCTCACCTGGAGGAACTTGAGAAAGAACAGCAAACAAACCCCAAAGCAAATAGAGGAAGAGAAATAAAGATGAAAGCAGAGTTAGATGAATGAGCGAAAAAAAGAACAATAGAATCAGTAAAACCAAAAGTTGTTTTTTGAGAAAATCAATAAAATCAATGAGCCACTAGCAAGGCTGACAAACAAAAAAAAGACCAGATTCAAATAAACAAAATCAGAAATGAAAGGGGGGTCTTTACCACAGACCCTGAAGAAAAAAGTCATAAGATTATACTATGAACAACTATATGCCAGCAAACTAGACAACTTACATGAAATGGACAAATTCCTGGAAACACACAAACAAGCTATACTGACTCAGGAAGAAATAAAAGATCTCAACAAACCAATCACAAGTAAAGAGATTCAATCAGTCAACAAAAATCTTCCTATAAAGAAAAGCCCAGGGCCAGATGGCTTCACAGGGGAATTTTATCAAACATTCCAAAGAGAACTAACACCAATCCTGCTCAAACTTTTCCAAAAACTTGGAAAAAGGAACACTAGCTAACTCATTTTATGAAGCTAACATCACTTTAATACCAAAACTGGATAAAGCTTTCCAGTTTTGGTAGAAAGGAAAGCTTTATCCAGTTTTGGTAGAAAGGAAAACTATAAGCCAAGAAAGGAAAACTACAGGCCACTCTCCCTAATGAACATAGATGCCAAAATTCTCAACAAAATACTAGGAAATTGAATCCCACAACACATTAAAAGAGGGGTTTATACCAGGAAGGCAAGGATGGTTCAGCACAAGAAAATCAATTAATGTAATACAGTATGTTAACAAATCGAAGGGAAAAAATCACACGATCATCTCAATTGATGCTGAAAAAGCATTCGACAAAATTCAACATCCTCTTCTGATAAAAACTCTTCAAAAGATAGGAATCAATGGTAACTTCCTCAGTATGATAAAGGGCATATATGGAAAACCTATAGCCAGCATCATACTCAATGGAGAGAGACTGAAAGCTTTCCCCCTATGAACGAAAATGAGACAAGGATGCCCTCTGTCACCACTATTATTCAACATTGCACTAGAAGTTCTAGCTTGAGCAATCAGTCAGGAAAAAGAAAAGGCATCCAAATTGGAAAGGAAGAAGTAAAACTGTCATTATTTGCTGATGACACAATATTATGCTTGGAAAATCCTGAGAAATCTACAACAAAGTTACTTGAGCTAATAAACAAATTCATCAAGGTGGTGGGATATAAAATTAATGTGCAAAAATCAGTGACATTTCTATACACAAGCAATGACCTAACTGAGATGTCAGTTAAGGAAACAATTCCATTCAAAATAGCATCTAAAAGAATCAAGTACCTAGGAATGAACTTAGCTAGGTAGTTCATTATACAGGACTTATACACAGAAAACTATATAACATTGCTAAAAGAAATCAAAGAAGATCTAAATAGGTGGAAAGGCATTCCCTGATCCTGGATAGGTAGGTTAAATATAATGAAGATGTCAATTCTACCCAAACTACTTTGTAGACTTGGAAAACCTAGTTACCAAATTCATCTGGAAGGGAAAGAGACCCTGAATGGCTAAAAGCACCCTAAAAAAGAAGAATGAAGTGGAAGGATTAACATTTCCTGATCTTAAAATGTTTTATAAAGCCACAGCGGTCAAAACAGCATGGTACTGGCACAAGGATAGAAGTATTAACCAATGGAATCAAGTCAAGAGTGCAGAACAGACCACCAAATCTGTGGTCAATTGATTTTTGACAAGGTCCCCAAATCCACTGAACTGGAACAAAATAGTCTTTTCAATAAATGGGCATGGGAGAACCGGATATCAATAGCCAAAAGAATGAAAGAGGACCCTTACCTCACACCCTACTCAAAAATGAACTCAAAGTGGATCAAACACCTATATATATATAAGAACTAGCACCATAAAGCTTCTAGAAGAAAATATAGGGAAACAGCTTCAAGACCTAGTAATAGGAGGTAGCTTCTTCAACTTTGTACTCAAGGCACAAGCCACACACACAAAAAATAAATAAATGGGAACTCCTCAAAATCAAATGCTTCCGCGCCTCAAAAGACTTTGTCAAAAAGGTTAAGAGGTAGCTAACTCAATGGCAGAAAATATTTGGAAATCACACATTGGACAAAGGTTTAATATCCTATATACATAAAGAAATCATACAATTCAACAACAAAAGAACAAACAACCCATTTATAAAATGTGCTAAAGATATGGATAGGCATTTTTCTGAAGAGCAAACATAGATGGCTCAAAAGCACACGAAGAGATGCTCATTTTCATTAGCTATATATAAGGGAAATGCAGATCAACACTACAATGAGATACCACCTCAGACCTATAAGAATGGCTGCTATTAAACAAACAAGAAACTATACAGTTGGACAGGATGTGGAGAAATTGGGACACATGCACTGCTGGTAGGACTGTATAATGGTACCGTTACTATGGAAAACAGTTTGGGAGTTCCTTAGGAAACTAAATATTGAGCTGTCCTATGACCTGGCAATAGCACTGCTCAGTATATACCCCAAAGAGCTGAAAGCAGAGACACAAAAAGACATTTGCACATTGATGTTCATAACAGCATTATTCACAATCACCAAAAGATGGAAACAATCCAAGTGCCCATCAATAGATAAATGGATCAACAAAATGTGGTGTACATACACACACACACACACACACACACACACACACACACACAACGGAATATTATACAGCAGAAAGACAAAATGATGTCCTGAAGTATGCAACAAGATGGATGACCCTTGAGGATATAATGCTGAGTGAAATAAGCCAGACACTTATCATACAGAATACAGAGGATTTAGAGATATGTAGAAGCTAGAGATGGGTGAATGGTTAGCTAATGAGGTTGAACTCCAATGTAAGGGAATAGATAGAAGTGAGGGTGCTTCACTAGTGGGTCTATAAGTAATAGTACCATATTGAAGGTAAACATGATTGAAAGGGGTTGTATAGATCAATGGGTCCCATTGATTAACAGTACAAATATAAACAAGTTTTTGCATGAACTACTTCAAAGATATGATTATTATACAAAGAGTATTTAAGTTCAGGATATAGGGTGAAAACTGTTGCATGCTATGGGATATGTAATACCACAGCAACACCAGGAGTAAATAATGGGGGTGAGGGACAAGAGTTAAGGGGAGGTTTAGATCTCCTACTTGGTGAGGGTGTGTTTATTGGTTTTCTTTCTCTGAGGAACAATGAAATTATCTAACATTGAGAGTGTTGATGGACTGTGGACTTTGGACATTATACATAATGCCTAATGAATGCAGGTGGTTGAAAGATGCACTAAATAAGAAGTAGATTGGTGAACGATGGTGTATACATATGATCAAATATCGTACTGCTACAAAAAGCAACAAAGTTGTGAGGTATGTGATATTGTGAATGAATCTGTTGGACATTTCTGGCAAAATAAGCCAGAAAGAAGGAGCAATTATTGTATGGTCTCATTTAAAAAATGCTTATAAGAAAACAGGGACCTAGATTGTAAGCTCTTGTAGCAGTAACATTTTGTCTGGAATGATAATGATTATTTCTGGATTTTTAGAGACTGTTTTATATATGTACAACCTGTTGTTCAAAGATAAGAATGAAGGTAGTCTGGTAAGGATTAAGGTAATTCAGAACACAAGGGTAAGGAAGACATTGTCTATATTTTAGAATTTCACCTATTCTTTAAGACCAAAGGAAGAAAGGTTTATTTTGTCCAGAACTTATTTTTTCCATAGCACATAATCTAACTCAACCTATCTAGATAATCTAGCTCATTTAAACAATAAAACACAGGGAACCCAGAATAAAAATGAGGGCTTTTAATACTGTATAGCCTACTGTAATGCCTGGATATATCCCAGAATATATTAAGCAGATAATCAAAAAGTATTGGCAAAGTTCCTTGAGGGATGGGAGAAAAAATACAGAACTATTAAACCTTACCACCAGGAAAACCCCTGATACAGTGTCAAACATTAGGGACGCACAAATCAATAGGCCAAGCCCTTGATCTTGACGTTTGCTCCTGTGAAGCTTATGTATGTAGTGGAGAAGCTTAGCCTACATATAGGTGTGCCTAAGAGTCACCTCTGGAGGACCTCTTTTGTTGCTCAGATGTGGCCTCACTCTCCCTAAGCCCAACTCTACAAGTGAAATCATTGCTCTACCCCCTACCTGGGACATGACATACAGGGGTGAAAGTCTCCCTGGTGGCATGGGGGATGACTCCAGGGATGAGTCTGGACCTGGCACCGTGGCATCAACAATGCCATCCTGACCAAAAGGGGGAAAAGAAGTGTAACAAATAAGGTATCAGTGGCTAAGAGAGTTCAAATAGATTCAAGAGGCTACTCTAGAGGTTGCTCTTATGCATGCTTCTGTTAGACATTGCTACCTATCATAACTTGCCAAACCCCAACCAAAACCATTCCAGCCAATTCTAAAGAACACCTAAGGAGGCAATATAAGATTCTACAAAGGTTCCATGCACTAGAGTAACTTTCCAGAAAACTACAACCTCTAGATAGGTCTCTGGGTGAGATAAATCCTGAAACCTAGAGGGCCCAGCCTTTCCAGAACATCAGCTAGTTCCATCTCCCTATCCCTTATTATTGACAGCCTTTCCAACATAAAAAAGTTAGAATGGACATAACCCAAATACCCCTAAAGAGTGGGAAGAAGATCAAAGGTGATGGTAGAGTTATACAGAGAAGGTAGGGTTTGACAAATGAGTGTGATTGCTTAATAATTCTATTGAATTTCTTTTAGTTTCCAGTATCTTAGAGTTTATCCATTTCTGTCCCCATTCTCAGTTCCTCTAGGTATATACCTAGCAAAGGGATTGCAAGATCATATGGCATCCCCATCCCCAGCCTCCTGTGGACCCGCCACACTGCCATCTGGAGAGGCTTTACTTCTCAGCTTCCCTACCAGGTGAACAGGTACATCTCTTTCTCCACATTTTCTGTACCACTTGTTTCTCTCTGGTCATTTTAAAAGAGTTTTATTCACATACAATCCAACCTAAGTAAATAGACATGCCTATGCCAGCATAATCTATATGAAGACATTTCCTTTCCTTCCACAATGAATCCATAACCCTATGCCCCTCACCATTTGTTGACATTTAGTTTTGACATAATGCCTTTGTTACATTCAATGGAGCATATTACAATGATACTGTTGACTATAGACCCTAGCTTACACTGATTGTAGTTTTTCCCATATACCACCTATTTTCAACACCCTGCAATACTGACATTTCTTTTTCTTTCTCTTGCAAGATAGGAAAGGTGTATGGATTCTTTGTGGAAGAAAAGGAAATGTCTTCAGATAGCGTATGGTGGTGAAGGCATGTCTATACACTTAGGCTGGATTGTATGATGTATGAATAAAACTATTTAAAAATAAACAGAGAGAAACATGTGTTACAGAAAATGTGGAGAAAGAGATGTACCTATTCACTGAGGGTAGGGAAATGAGAGATGCAGCCCCTTGGATAGTAGTGTGGTGGTTCCACAGGAGTCTAGGGGTGGGTTTGCCCTATGATCCTGAAACCCCATTGCTCTGTATATACTTGGAGGAACTGAGTGTGGGGACATGAATGGACATTTGCACACTGGTGTTTCTGGCCGCAATGATGGAGGTGGCCTAAGGGCACAATGACTGAAGAATGGAAGAGGATACTATGGTACATGCATACAATGGGTTACTGAGCTGCCACAAAAAGGAATGAAGTTGAGGCATGCAACTAGATGAATGAACCTTAAGAGCTACATGTTAAATGAAATGTCAGGAACAAAAAGACAAATATTATCATGCCTCAATCATATGGACTAACTATAATATAAAAATTCTGTGAACTAAGGTCGAAAGCATGGGTTATCAAGCTCTTACAGCCATCACATATATTTAGGAGGTGTAACTGTTAATTCAAAATTCTGAGATTCTGAGCTATTTGTATATAACATGGTCTTTCCCAGAAACTTCAGGTATTTAAGTGACACCTGAGACTCAGGGTTAGAGCTCTGAAGCTATGAAAGTCAGCAGTACCCCATACAGTAACTGTTTAAAAAGGAAAAAGTGATCAGACATCGAGTAGAGATATGAATGAAGGTGATCTTCACAGGACTAAGGTAATCAGAAGACTGGGTAATGGATAATATCATCCATATTTTAATACTTCAACTTCTGTGTGAGACTAAAGGAAGAGATGTTTATTTGGTGCAAAATTTATATTTTGGGTAGTGCATTGTGGTAGTTAGGTTCAGGTGTCAACTTGGCCAGATGAAGGTGCCTAATTCTGTTGCTGTGGACATGAGCCAATGGTACGTGAACCTCATCTGTTGCTGATTACATCTGCAGTCGGCTAAGAGGCATGCTTGCTGCAATGAATGATGTTTGACTTAATTGGCTGGTGCCTAAATGAGAGAGCTTAATGTAGCACAGCCCAAGCAGCTCAGCATACCTTATCTCAGCACTTGCATCTCAGCCCAGGACTTTGCAGGTGCAGAAAGGAATCACCCCAGGGAAAGTTGTTGGAACACAGAGGCCTGTAGAGAAGGCCAGCAGAGATCACCCTGTACCTTCCCGCATAAGAAAGAACCTCAGTTGAAAGTTAGCTGCCTTTCCTCTGAAGAACTAACAAAATAAATCCCCTTTTATTAAAAGTCAATCCATCTCTGTTGTGTTGCATTCCAGCAGCTAGCAAACTAGAACATGCATTTCCTAATTCAACTTGTATGGTCAGTTTAGTTGAACACCAAAAGCACATGGAATCTTGAATAGGGCATGAGATTTTGTTGGTTTGTCCAAGTTAGTGTGATGCCCCAATAAATCCCAGAGTGATTTGGACAGTGAATAAAGAAGTATTTGCAATATTCTCCTGGGGGAATGGGATGA
The DNA here is from genome assembly GCA_004026745.1 of Myrmecophaga tridactyla. Classification (NCBI taxonomy): domain Eukaryota; kingdom Metazoa; phylum Chordata; class Mammalia; order Pilosa; family Myrmecophagidae; genus Myrmecophaga; species Myrmecophaga tridactyla. The sequence goes on along the minus strand of PVIY010042768.1, from coordinate 10,880 downwards.
AAGAGGGAAGTATTCAACTTCCCCATTTGGAGAATTTCTGAAATTCTTGCAAGCAGTGGGGACAATCAAATCAATAGGCCAAGTCCTCGATCTTGGGGTTTGCCCCTATAAAACTTATTCCTGCAAAGGATAGGGTAAGCCTACTTGAAATTAGACCTAAGAGTCACCCCCAGAGAACCTCTTTTGTTGCTCAAATGTGGCCTCTTTCTCTAAGCTGACATGGCAAGTGAACTCACTGCCCTCCCCCCTATGTGGGACATGACTCTCAGGGGTGTAAATCTCCCTGGCAACATGGGACAAAAATCCCGAGATGAGTCGGGACCTGGCATCAAGGGATTGAGAAAACTTTTTTAACCCAAAGGGGGAATGAGAAAAATAAAGCGTCAGTGGCTGACAGATTTCAAACAGAGGTTATCCTGGAGGTTGCCCTTGTGCATTATATAGATATCCCCTTTTTAGTTTATGGTGTATTGGAGTGGTTAGAGGGAAGTACCTGTAGCTGTTGAACTGTGTTCCAGTAGTCTTGTTTCTTGAAGATGATTGTGTAATAATATAGCTTTTACAGTGTGACTGTGTGATTGTGAAAACCTTGTGTCTGATGCTCCTTTTATTTAGGGTATGGACAGATGAGTAGAAAATATTGATTAAAAAATAAACCAATAATAGGGGGAACAAGGGTTAAAATAAATTGAGTAGATGGAAATACTAGTGGTCAATGAGAGGGAGGGGTAAGGGGTATGGTATCTGTTCTAGTTTGCTAGCTGCCAGAATGCAACACACCATTGATGGATTGGCTTTTAACAAAAGGGGATTTATTTTGTTAGTTCTTTAGAGGAAAGGCAGCTAACTTTCATCTGAGGTTCTTTCTTAAGTGGGAAGGCTCAGGGTGATCTCTGCTGGCCTTCTCTCCAGGCCTCTGGGTTCCATCAACTTTCCCCAGGGTGATTCCTTTCTGCATCTCCAAAGGCCTGGGCTGAGCTGCGAGTGCTGAGATGAGGTATGCCAAGCTGCCTTGGTTGTGCTAGGTTGCACTCTCTCATTTAAGCACCAGCCGATTAAGTCAAACATCATTCATTGCAGCAGGCACGCCTCCTAGCTGACTGCAGATGTAATCAGCAACAGATGAGGTTCATGTACCATTGGCTCATGTCCACAGCAACATAACTAGGCACCTTCACCTGGCCAAGTTGACAACTAAATCTAACTACCATATGCCCACCCCTTGTCAACTTGGCACCTACATGCATCAACTTAAATAATATTAAGGTGCAAAAAAATCTCTTCTGGCTGTGGACCTGTGAATCTCAAAGCAAGTTGTCTGGTGCCAATATGCAAAGAAGGGACAGTCACAGGATACAGGTTTTCATTTCCATAGGGAGAAATTGGGAGAAACACAGATGTAAAACCTGCAGGGCAAGCACCATGGGATTTCAAAGTCTGAAATCATTTATCCTTCAGCTTTAGAAAGTGGCAGTCCCACTTTTTCCAAGGGCCTATGCAGTGGCCCACCTCTTTCCAAATCAACCTCGGGGAACATTGAGGAGACCACTTTTTCTCTGCTCCACTCTCTCCAGGCATCAGGGCCACCCCTCAGCTCTTTGCCACTTCCGGGGCACACACTCAACCCCTCCATGTGATGGCAGCCAGGCTCTCCCCAGTCCCCAAGGTGCATGCTATACCTTTTCCAAGGCCTGAGGCTGCACAACTCTTCCACTGCAACGAAATGGGAGACTCATCCTCTGCCCTCAGGGCAAACTCACCCTCTCCATGTATATGGGTGGGTCCACTCTCCTGGCCCAGGCTTCTTGGCTTCAGACCCGAGTGTCCACGGTTCTCACTCTGCAAACTCCAATTTATCCCTTTGTGTCCCCCTTTGTCCAGATTGGCAGTGGTTCTGTTTATACCAACAGTCTCTTCAAGCACTCCAGGACCTCTCCATCATTCTTTTCACAGTTCTTCCAAAATCTTCCCCTTAGCCATCATAAAAACCGTTCCAACATATCTGGTATTTGCAAACTGCAGCAGCACCCCACTCTCCAGCACCAAATCTGTTCTAGTTTGCTAGCTGCCGGAATACAACACACCAGAGAAGGATTGGCTTTTTTAATAAAGGGGGATTTATTTCGTTAGTTCTTCAGAGGAAAGGCAGCTAACTTTAAACTGAAGTTCTTTCTTACATGGGAAGGCACAGGATGGTCTCTGCTGGCCTTCTCTCCAGGCCCCTGGGTTCTAACAACTTTCCCCAGGGTGGTTTCTTTCTGCATCTCCAAAGGCCTGGGCTGAGCTGCGAGTGCTGAGCTGCAAGTGCTGAGATGAGGTGTGCTGAGATGAGGTATGCTGAGCTGCCTGGGCTGTGCTATGTTGTACTCTCTCATTTAAGCACCAGCCAATTAAGTCAAACGTCATTCATTGCAGCAGGCACGCCTCTTAGCCGACTGCAGATGTAATCAGCAACAGATGAGGTTCACGTACCATTGGCTCTTGTCCACAGCAACAGAACTAGGTGCCTTCACCTGGCCAAGTTGACAACTGAATCTAACTACCATATGTATGAGTTTTTTCTTTTTTCTTTTTCCTTTCTTTTTCTGGAGTGATGCAAATATTCAGAAAAGTGATTATGGTGATGAATACACAACTATGCGATGATATTGTGAGCCACTGATTATACACCATGTGTGGAATGTTTGTACATGAAGAATGTTTGTATGTTTGTGTGTTAACTTTTATCAATAAAAAGTTTTTTAAATAAAAATACCTAAACATTAGAACTAGGACCATAAAACTTTTAGAAGAAAGCATAGTAAATATAACTCTTATAATAGGAGGCAGTTTCTAGACCTTACACCCAAAGACAAGCAATGCAAAAAGAAATAGATAAATGGGATCTCCTCAACATTAAACACTTTAGTGCATCAAAGAACTTTGTCAGGAAAGTAAAAAGGCAGCTTATGCAATGGGAGACAATATTTGGAAACCATACATCAGACAAGGGTTTAGTATCCAGAATATATAAAGAGATTCTTCAATTCAACAACAAAAAGACAACCCAATTTAAAAATGGGCAAAAGATATGAACAGACATTTTTCAGAGGAGGAAATATAAATGGTTAAAGGCACATGAAAAGATGGTTAACTTCATTGGCTTTTAGGTAAATGCAAATCAAAAAAACCACAATGAGATATCATCTTACACCCACCAGAATGGCCATTATCAAAAAACAGAAAATGACAAGCGCTGGAGAGGATGTAGAGAAAGAGGCACTCATATCTACTGTGGGTAGGAATGTAGAATGGCACAATCACTCTAGAAGGCAGTGTGGCAGTTCCTTGGGAAGCTAAGCATAGAATTGCCATATGATCCAGCAATCCTATTACTAAGTATATATTCATAGGAACTGAAGGCAAAGACAGAAACAGCCATTTGCACACCATGTTTATAGCAAAGACACAAACAGACATTTGCACAGCAATGTTTATAGCAGTAGTATTTACAATTGCCAAAAGATGGAAAGAGCCCAAATGCCCATCAATGGATGAGTGGTTAAACAAGCTGTGGTATATACATGCAATGGAATATTATCCAGCTGTAAGACAGAATAAAGTCATGAAGCATGTAACAATGTGAATGAACCCAGAGGACATTATGCTGAGTGAAATTATCCATAAACAAAAGGACAAATACTGTATGGTCTCACTAATATGAATTAACATCAGTGAGTGAACTTTGAGAGTTAAAGAACACTGCTTATCAGGAGATAGAAATAGGGTAGAGATTGGGCATTTGGTGCTGAAGGAATACAGAATGTGCAACAGGACTGATTGTAAAAATTCAAAAATAGATAGCACAATACTATTTGATTGCAGCACAATAATGTAAGTACTGAATGAAGCTGAATGTGAGTATGATTGAGGGAGAAGGGAGGGGGACACGTAGGACACCAGAATGAAAGAGTATAAAGACTGAGATAGTATAATTTAGGCATGCCTAGAGTGGACGATGAGTGTGATTAAATGTACAAATACAAAACTGTTTTTGCATGGAGGAGAACAAATTAACGTCAACATTGCAAGGTATTGAAAATGAGATGGTATACAGGGAAAAAATACAATCAATGCAAGCTAGGGTCTGTAGGCAACAGTAATACTATAATACGCTTCCACAGAATGAGACAAAAGCATTATGCCCAAACTAAATGTCAACAATTAGAGTATATGGGAGTAGGGTATGGATTCTTTGCAGAAGAAAAGGAAATGTCTTCATATAGACTATGGTGGCAGAGGCATAGCTATTTACTTTAGTTGGATTGTATGATGTGCAAATAAAACTCTTAAAAATGAACAGAGAGAATGGTTCAGTGGTAGAATGTTCCCCTTCCATGCGGGAGATGCAGAATCAATTCCCAGACCATACACAATCCCCACCCCACCCCAAAATGAACAGAGAAAAATAAGTGCTAGAGAAATGTGTAGAAAGAGATGTTCTATTCACTGTGGGTAGGGAAGCTGAAGTGCACAGCCCCTTGGAGGGCAGTGTGGTGGTTCCAGAGGAGGCTAGGGATGGTGCTGCTGTATGATTCTGCAACCCCATTGCTGGGTATATAACTGGAGAAACTGAGAGTGGGGATACAAATGGGCATTTATAAAGCACTCCAGTTATAGGATTAACACCCATCCTGGGGCGGTGCAAGGTGGCTCCATGGCAGAATTCTTGCCTGCCATGCCGGAGACCTGCCATGACGGAGACCTGGATTCAATTCCCGGAGCCTGCCCATGCAAAAAAAAAAAAAAAACGGGAAAAAGACCCATCCTGGACCATACTTTAACTGAAGTAACCCCATTAAAAGGTACTACTTAAAATGGGTTAACACCTACAGGAGTGAATTAAGTTTAAGAACATGTTTTTCTGGGATGCTTACAGCTTCAAACCATCACAAGAGTCCATTTAATTTTGACCAAAATTGCAACAGATTTCACTGTTTTTTTTCACTCAACAAGTAGATTCTAAATTTATATCAAGGAGCAAAGGGCCAAGAATAACCAAGTCATCTCTGAAAAAGGAGAAAAATATGGAGGACTCATCTTACTAGATACCAATACATAGTGTAAAGACATCTTACTAGATACCAATACATAGTGTAAAGACATAGTTGCTAAACCAGTATGGTATTAACACAAGAATAGATTTAAAAAAAGACTAGTGGAACAGAATAGAGAGCCCAGAAACAGATCTACAAATACACAGAAACTTGATATTTGCCAGAGTTGGCAAATAGATCAGTGAAAAAGGATAGACTTTTCTATTGTGTTTGAATCATTGGGTGTTTATTCTACATCATACATACTTTATCATACCACATATAAAAATAAATTCCAGATTAATTATTTTAAAAATATAAATGGCAAAGCTATAAAACACTTAGAAGACAAAATAGGAGTATAGCTTTATGCCTTGACATGGGAAAGGATTTCTTTAATAAGATTCAAAAGGGCACAAAACATATACAACTAATAGATTTAGTTACATTAAAATTAAGAATTTTGTTCATTAAAAGATACAATAGAGTAAAAATATAGGCTATAAACTGGGAGAATTTTACAGCATACACAACTAATACAGTATCTGAATCTACACTGTATAAGCAACTCTTACAAAGCAGTAAAAAAAAGACATATAACACAACAGAAACATGGACCAAAGACTTAAGAACGTCACAGAAGAGAAAATATGAATGACCCAAAAAATATGAAAAAGATGCTCAATCTCTTTAGTAATCAGGAAAATATAAATTAAAATAACAGTGAGATTCAATTTCACCCCTACAAGGTAAAAAAAAAAGTATGATAGTATCTAATGTTGAGATTAGAGGTCGCTGAAATTCTCACACACCGCTGGGGATGTGTGAATTGGTACAACCACATTAGAAAACAATTTGGCATTTTGTAGTAAAATTGAACTTTTATATCCTTACAATCCAGCTATTCTACTTCTACACCATACTTCATACTTGCATGAAAGATTTAGTCAATATAAATTTCAAAATGTGAAATATTATTTTGAAAAGACACATCTTTAAATGACCAAAAAATAAAGCTTTCATCAAAATTAAAAAAAAAAAATTAAAGGTTTTTCCAACTCTGCTCACTACCCTCCATTCTACGTGGGACATGTCTCCCAGTGATGTGCCTGGCCATGGCATCAGGGGATTGAGTATGCCTCCTTGACCAAAAGGAGGAAAATAAATTAAACAAAGTTTCAGCGGCTAAGAGATTTCAAATAGAGTCAAGAGGTCATTCTATGTTGGACTTATGTTATTTCTTGGTTCTCAGCATTCATTCCTTTTTCTAATTGATAAATAGAATCCAGAATTTCCTTCGTGAAAACCTCACTCCCCATTTTCAGTCAATATGGTTCTGATGAGCACAGGAGAGGACATATGACTCAGAATTAGCACCAAATTCCCTAGAATTGTTTCAGCGATGGGCCATGACTCACAGAAGGTGATCAAAATCAGAGTGAATCTCAGACTTGTGCAGGAGCTACAGAAAAGAGGACTTTCCTTTTTTCCTTTCTTTTTTTGTTCTTAAATAATTGGAATGATTGAAGAACAAAGTTTCTAAAAGCCTGAGAATTAAATGAAAACCATAGGAGAGCGAAGAGATGAAAGGAACCAGGTCTAGATGTCATTTTTTAATCTCTAGATCAAGCTATACCCTGGACTTTCTCAAAATATTGCTAACAAGGATCCCTTTCATAGTTAGGCCAGTTAAGTTGGGTTTTCTCTCTTGCAACCAAGAGTTATAATAAAAGTTTGTTTGAAAAGGAACAGATACCCATTCAAATTAACTCCAGAAAAGAGAGGAAATAAGGGAAGGAGAGACTCTTATGGGACGCATGAGAACTGGAAAGTTGCCAGACGGCAATCCTCTCCATTTTGCATGGTTTCTATTTTAAATATCTACTTCATCTCTCTCTGTTTTTTTAGCGGGTTTCTACTGTCCCCTTCACATAAAAGCTATCAGGATAGCCTCAGTCTCTGGGGTTTATATCACCTTTGAATTCATTTCCACACATCTAACTGGCATAATCTCAGTATCCCAATGCCAAATTTCCAGAGGGAAAATCTGGTGGGCTTTGGCCAGGTGTATACCCATGGTCCAACCAGCCTGGCAAAGACAATGACATGAGGTCTGTAGGGGTTGCCTTCTTTGGGCTGTAAGCTGAACATGTTCTCTAAACAAAGATGTGGACAAGGTGTAAATCATATGCATCTCTGGAATATCAGAAGGTGGGAGAAATGGGTAGCCAGATGGTGATTTACTGTGGAACATTAGGCAGTCGCCAAAATCACGTTTCAAAAAAGTGTCTAATATCATAGGAAAATATGCATTCTTTTAATGTGAAAAAAGTCAAAATTTAAAAGTAAATGATTCCAATTTAATGTTTTTTAATGTAGTATAGACAAATGACAGGAAAAAAATATCAACAGTAAAAATTCTAGTACTGGGATTTTGGTAATTTGTATTTTCTTCTTTATACCATGCTATATTTTCCAAATTTCCAAGTGTGATCATACAATTATATTATAAATAAATGAAAACTATGAAAGTCACTATTGTAGACACTACTAGTGCTCACCAATATGAGGTTGTCCTCTCTTCTGAAGGAATATATACTTCCTAGAGACCTTGCAATTAGGTGGGGAATGTGGCCATTATGGAAAATAGACTTTGAGCAGAAGACATGTGTGTCACCATGTTGGTTATTTATTGCCATGCAATAAAGTAGCCCAAACTCTGTGGTTTCAAACAACAACAATCATTATGTATATCACAAATCTACCATTTGGACTGGGCTGAACAGAGACACTTCAGCTCTGTTCCATGTAGCATCACCCAGAGTGGCTTGAAGACCAGGGGTGGAATCACCTGAAGATTGTTCTCTGTCTCAGGTCTGGCAATTGATGCTGGCTCTGTCAGCAGGGACCTGAGCTGGAGCTATTGACCAGGACACCCACACATAGCTTGCCATGTGGTTGCTTGGTTTCCTCAGAGCACAGCAGTTGGGTTCCAAGAGCGAGGGTCCCAAGAGAACCAGATAGAAGTTGTGACCTAGTCTCGGAAGTCACATAGCACCCTTTCTGCTGAGCTCTTAAGTCTACCCAAGTTCAAGAGAAGGGGCTATAGACCTCCAACTCTCCATAGAAAAAGTATAAAAAGCACACTGGGAAAAAAGAGAATGTGGAATGGGGGATAACTCTTTTGGACATTTCTGGAAAATGAAATCTGACAGTTAGACTGAGACAGCATAGGCGCCTGGCTGACCCTTGCACAGTCCTTCAACTCTCTCATCCCCTGTTGCAAGGATCACAGAGAAGATTTGTTGAGATGATCGAGCCACAAAAAATAAGTAGACTGGACCTGATTCACCAACTGGAAGTTACCGTGAAAGTCCTGGAGAGGTGTTAGACACCAGCATTCTGAGTGATGTACTATATGGATTGCTCCTTTACCAAAAGACATACTCACATGCTTATTTCTAATCAATTTCTAATCATGTGAAGTAGAAAATAAAAGTGGATGCTATAGCTGTTGCTGTGCTGCTAATGCTTTCTCTAATATCTTGCCCTATGTTTTTAAAAATTATTTTTTAATCTCATTAGTAATTGTGCCACACTATTTTTTTAGATCCATTTTCATGAAAGATTGAACAAATGCTCCTCGAAATATGTTGGCTCACAAAGAAAAGACCACTGTACAATCAATTGTTAGTGCAAAGTGAGAAAGGAACCATTCTTGACATTTCCAAGATTGCGGAATATTTTTTTTTCAGAAAGTCTACCTATGAGATGAGCTGAGGAGTTAGAGTACTGTTTCTTCATTATTGAAGAAAATTAATTGAAAATATGGCACATATTCTTCTAACATGACATTTTTAAAAATTTAATGTTCATTAAGCAAAAAGTGTTTTTCTTTTCAAAGTATATGGTTAACATATAGAGAAAAAATCAACAATATGTATTCACTAAAAAGAGAAAAAACATAATACTGCAGAAGCATTTACAAAACACGAGTAATTTGTTAAAGAAAAGTTGAGGATGATTGGGAAATAGCCTTAATATTTGAGCATGATGTTGTGGTAAGAATGCTGAACTGGGAGGGGACTAGCCTGCATCAGGATGACCTTTCTTCCCAATTACCCTTCCCAGGAGTGACAGGGCAGGGCTGGGGCGTGATCATTGCATCAAATCAAAGAGCCCAAGAGGAGCCAAGTGCCCTCTATATTGTCCAACTTCCACCCCCAAAGGCTAACAACCCAGAGAAAAGAAAAAAAAATATGATTGTTGGAAACATGACAGATTTGCTAAAAACACATGACATCAGCTATGGAAATTGCAAAACATAACCCATAGTTATGCTTGTTCTACAGGAGCATAAAAATCACAAATGTTTTTTTAAGCTGGAAAATAAAAACAAAGAAATCTCTTAGTGCCATCTCATGGAAAATTCTACCCTGCCATAGTTAGGCGATCTAACCTTCTCATCACCCACTAGTCAAACCACTTTTTTAAAAAATATGTTTGTTGATAAATCTTCACACCCGTAACGGTCCATACATGGTATATAATTAATGGTTCACAATATCATCACCTAGTCGTGTGTTCATCACCATGATCATTTTTAGAACATTTGCATCACTCCAGAAAAAGAAATAAAAAAAGAAAAATCTCATACATCCCGTACCCCTTACCCCTCCCACTCATCGACCACTAGTATGTCAATCTACTCAATTTATTTTACACCTTATCCCCGCTATTATTTATTTATGTTTTTATCCATATATTTTTTACTCATCTGTCCATACCTTGGATAAAAGCAGAATCAGATACAAGGTTTTCAAAATCACATGGTCACATTGGAAAAACTATATAGTTATACAATCATCTTCAAGAATCAAGGCTACAGGAACATAGCTCAACAGTTTCAGGTACTTCCCTCTAGCCACTCCAATACACCACAAACTAAAAAGGGATGTCTATATAATGCATAATAATAACTTCCAGGATAACACTCAACTCTGTTTGAAATCTCTCAGTCACTGAAACTTTCTTTTGTCTTATTCCTCTCTTCCCCCTTTTGGTCAAGAAGACTTTCTCAATCCCATGATGTCAGGTCCTGGCTCCTTCCGGGAATCCTGTCCCATGTTTCCAGGGAGAGTTATACCCCTGGGAGTCATGTCCCACAAAGGAGGAAGTAGCCCAACCATTTTAATTACACTTTATCTGTGGCAAGTGGCCTCTCAGGGACCCATGCAGGGCACAGGGTTCAGGGGATCCTGACTGTGTTATGATATACGGGCCTAAGAATATTTCCTAGTGATTGCATCTGTCAGAGTTTTCCACATCTCTGGGAATGAGAAAACTATTTGGAGTCATGTTAACAAATCTCAATGGGGCAAATAAGAAATGGGATGCAAGTCATAAGGACAGGCAGACAAGGACCCAGGGGAGCCCATCACGTAGAGGGCTCAAAGTGGGAAGAATGCTCCTAGCTGAGAGCAATCAAACACCAGGACTCTCATTTGTGCCTGAGTCCTTGTGTGAGAGCAGACAACTTCTTGTTACATTTGTTCTTCACCACTGTAAAATGTCAATTATTAAGTATGCAGGGCCTACAGAAACCTTTCCACCAGGGTTTTCTAAAAGACCATCTAAGTCAATATTAAAATTAACACACACCAAAGCTATAGGCTGAGCCCTCAGTCTTGGGGTTTGTTCATATGAAACTTAACCCCACAAAGGATAGGTCAAGTCTACTTAAAATTTAGGCCTAAGAGTCACCCCCAGGAGGGCCTCTTTTGTTACTCAGATGTAGCCTCTCTC
>PVIY010042767.1:0-20761 GCA_004026745.1 Myrmecophaga tridactyla | reverse complement strand
ACCTAAGAGAGAAGATTTAAATTACTTAAATCAGGACTGAAAGAAGTGACAGCATTTCTGATCCTAAATGAATAGAAAAGAATATAAGGGGTAGCAATGAAAAGTTTAATGTAAGTAAATTCATATTCTACAAGAAACAGACAAATTCCTATAAGGAAACTACACACAAAAATTGACTAAAAAACAAATAGGATATCTGAATATACCCACATCTAGTAAAAAAGATCTGATTAGAAATTAAAAAGCCTCAAACATACACAGGTCCATGCTTAGCTGGCCTCATTGATGAATTCTCTGTAACAAGTAGGGAAGAATTAACACAAATATTTCATAAATTCTTCTAAAAAATAGAAGAATTGACTCCACTTCAAACCCATACTGTAAGCCTATTATTGACTTTAATATTAAAAACAGATAAAGACATTACAGAAAACCACAGACCTTATAATTATAATCAGAAAAATTCTCAGTTAATTCCTGCAAGTCAAATCCACAATATGTAGAAAGAATTATATACGATGACCATATGGGATTTATCTAAACAACTCAAAGTTGTTTTAATATAGGAAAATCAGCAAATGTAATATCCCTCATTAATATAATCAAATTTTAAAACGATATGAATAACTCAATAGATGCAGTAAAAGCATTTAGCAAAATCTAATATCCTTGGGTAATAAAAGCACTCAACAAAGTAGGAAAAAAGGAACAAAAAAGGACCTGATAAAGGCCTTCTACTAAACCCCACAGTTAATTTCATATTTACCCACTAGCATAAGGATGTCTGTTCTTGTTATCTCTATTTGATTTTGTACTGGAGATTCTAGCCAAAATAATAAGGCAAGGGAAAAAAAAAAGAATAAAGGCATGCAGACTGAAAAAGAAGTAAAACTCTCTCTATGTGCAGATGGCATGATCTTAAATATAGAAATTCTTAAGGAAGTCACAAATATTAGAATTAATAAATGAGTTCAGCAAGTTTGCAAGAAAAAAAAACTACACCAATGTTATAATAATGAGCAATCCAAATAGCAATTAATAAAACAATTCCATTTACAATTCCATCAAAAAATAATAAAATACATAGAAATGACTTTAACAAAGGAAGTAAAAAACTTACACACTAAAAACTACAAAATATTGTTAAAAAATTAAAGATAAAAATGAATGGAAAAATATATCTATCAGTAGTAAAACTTAATATTTGAAAGACAGCAATACTTCCCAAACTGATTTAAAGATTCAATGGGATCCCTCTCAAAATCATAGATGCCAATCTTGAAGAAACTGACAACTAGGTCCTCAAATTCATAGGGAAGTGTAAAGGACACAGAATAGTCAAAACATTTTTGACAAAGAAAAACCTTGTTGGATAATTCATGATTTCAAAACTTAATACAAAACTATAATATTTAAGGCAGTACAGTACTGATATAAGAATAGAAATTAGACTAAATGAATAGAATTGAGAGTCTAAAAGTTAACTCATTTTTGTGACCCATTGACTTTAACAAGAGGGTCAAAATAATTGAATGGGGGTAGAATTTTTTTTTAACAAATAGTGCTTGAACAAGTAGATATCCACAGCCAAATGAACCTTAACTTACACCATGTACAAAAAATTAACTCAAAATGGATTATAAACCTTAAAGTAACCTTAACCTATAAACTATAAAAAGAAAACATAGAAGTTAGTCTTTAGGAACTTGTATTTGGTAATGGTTTCTTAGATATGACATCAAAATCACAGGCAACAAAGAAAAATATAAATCGGACCCATAAAAATTACAATTTTTCTTCTTCAAAGGATACCATGAAATAAGTGAAAATACTTCCACAGTATGGGAGAAAATATTTGCAAATTTTATATCTAATAAGGTAATTGCATCCAGAATATATATATATAAATACTCTTACAATTCTACAATAAAAAGATGAATAATCCAATTTCAAAAATGAGCAAAAGATTTGAATAAACATTTCTCCAAAGAAGATATGCAAATGACCAATAAGAACAGGGGGAGATGTTCAACATCATCAGTTATTAGGAAATGCAAATCAAAGCTGCAATGAGATACCACTTCACACTCTTACAATGGTTATAACAAAAAAAAAATATGGACAATGATAATTGTTGGCAAGGATGTGGAGAAATCAGAACCCTCATGTTGCTTATAGGAATGTAAAATTGGTGCAGACATTCTATCAAATATTTGAACTTAGAGTTATAATATTATCCAACAATTCTCCAAAATATATAGTCAAGAAACTGAAAATATGTCCCTTCAAAATTTGTATGCAAATTTTCATATCATTATTGTTCATATTAACAGAAAGCTAGAAGTAACCAAAATGCCCACCAACTGATTTATAGATGAAAAAAATCTATTATATGCATACAGTAGACTATTAATTGGCTATCAAAAAGGATGAATGGATACATAGTACAATATGGATGAAATGTGGTAATACTGTTAAATGAAAGATCCCAGACACAAAAGGCTACATACTAAGTGTTTTAGTTTGTTAAGTTTCTGGAATGCAATATATCAGAAATTGATGTGTGTGTGTGTGTGTGTGTGTGTGTGTGTGTATATATATACATTTATTTATTTATTTGTTTTTATTTTTTTTGCATGGGCAGGCACCGGGAATCGAACCCAGGTCTCCGGCATGCCAGGCGAGAATACTGCCACTGAGCCACCATTACACCACTCTTGAATGGTTTTAAAAATGGAATTCATTGACTTGCAAGTTTATAGTCCCAAGGTCATGAAAATGTCCAAATTAAGGTACTAACAAGTGGTTACCTTCACTCAAGAAAAGCTGATGCCATCCAGAACAGCTTTTTCAGCTGGGATGTCATGTGGCTAGAAATGCTGGGGTCTTTGGAGTCTGGATACCTCTCTCAGTTGGGAAGGCACACAGTGAAATCTGCTAGCTCTTTCACCTCACTTCATAATACTTCCCCATGGGTGTCTTCTTGCTGCATCTCCAAAGGTGTCTGGCTGTGTGAGTTCTGTTGATTATGAAGCTTTTTAAAAAATGGGTCCCTTTTAAAAGATTTCAGTAAGCAACTCCACCTTGAATGGGTGTAGACACATCTCCATGAAAACCATCCAGTCAACAATAATTGGGTGGGTCACATATCCGTGGAAACAATAAAAAGGAACCCATCCAGTAATATCGTATGAGGATTATCGTATCGCTGGGATACACAACTGCTTCAAACTGGCACATTAAAATTTTAATTTGTATGAAATATCCAGATCAAATCAGTCCAGAAAAACAAAAAAGTGGATTAGTGCTTTCCAAGGACTTGGGGAAGGAGGATGGAGAATGCATATGACGGGTAAGGGGTTTCTATTCAGGGTGAGTTCTGGAATTAGCGTTGATGATTGTGCAACTCTGAATGTGATTATAAGCACTTAATTCTGCCCTTTGAAAGGGTGAATTTTATGGCATCTAAGTTATATCTCAATAAATCTGTTATTAAGACGCCTAAATCATAATAGTAAGATCTGTGCGTTTTAACATGAAATTTAAATTCAGAATATTGATTTATACTGAATGAACCGAGAACATTTTGGCTTGAATGTTGGTCTGTACTTATTAGATTTTGGATTAGATTGACCTGTTTCTTGAAGAATTGGGGTTGGTCAGGATGAACAAGCTTCATTTTATTTTAAATGTCTACAAGCTCTTTTCATGAATTTGTAGTTTATTCATATTATCTTTAAAATGTACATTATGTATTTGATTTCACTCCTTAACAGCCATAGAGGTCTAACAGCTGTAGAAATCTTGGCATTAACTCATGTTAAGAAGCTCTATAGTGTCTCCCAAAACTGTGAACAATTACTTGTAAAAGGATGACATTTAGCTGTGTACCTTTCAAGGGTCTCCAGTAAATGAAACATAGTGTTCTCTGTTGATCTTACTTTCTACCCCTGTGGAGATTAGTGAAAAATTATTATCTTTCTTGACATAAAGAGCTATTTCTTATGTTAATGGTAAAGTGAAAGTAGCATACTTCATACGGGAAATTTAAAAATGTTAACCTTTTTTTTCTCCTCCAGGAATTATAGTCAGCCATAAACTCAGTAAAAAGGATGAGATCATTACTTAAGTGGGGACAATTTCAAGATGAGAGAATACACAGCAACTTGAATACATTCAGATTTTTGAAAAGTTAACATTAAATTACACACTTTTAAAAATGATCTGTTAAGCAGTCAACATAAGCTGAAACAAATAAAGCTGAATAATTTCACATACTTTTCTTGGTGAAAAGAATATAAAAATCATTTAAAAATCACTTTTAGATTACAATGTCATTAAACTTAAAGGTATGAACATATACATGATGTGGCTATTAATTAAATTAGGTGCATTTATAAATTATAGGTGAATTTTTAATTGTTAAACTTGTAATTAATTCAATCTATATAGAAACTAAGTTAATTTTAACTTCTCAAGTAATGGCAACCCAGTATTATAAATTAATGATTTTCCACTCTGTTATTACAAACAGTAAATAAATAAAGGATTATCCATATTACTTATGCTTACCTTTTTTCCTTTATATTCAAGACAGAATTCTATAGAATCATCACTATCATCATCCTGATCACATATAATGTATATTATTTCCTGTGTGCTAAGTTCAATTCTATATTATTTGCTGTATTATTCTCTAATGTAATTCATATCACAGTTTAATGGAGAAAGAGAGGCTAGCTTTCCCATTTTAGGTTTTAGAAAAGCCTGTACAGAAAGTGTAAGTATTTTAGATAAGTTCACACACTACATATTGGAAACAGGATTATCTCTCCACAATTTAACTTTTGTTAATGCAATCTGTCTTATTTTTAAACACTCATTGGTCTGGGAAGGAAAATCAGAGATTCTAGTTCTATAACTTTCTCTAGCTTTGTGGCATGGAGCAATCAAAATCATCTCATTATCTATGAGTGCATGTATATCACTATATATTCTATAATTTTTTCAGTTTATAAATTCTATGACTCATTTCCTACAAAGACATTTCTAACATATTGACACATATAATCCAACTGACATTTGTATTAAAATATTATACAAGGTTCTGTAGTGTCAGAGAGAAAACTAAGTCTGAGACAGAATTAACAAAGGCTGCTTATGCAAAACTTGTGGCAAGGAAACCCATCTGCATTGCTTTCAATTTGGCTGTATTCAAAGGTGTATAAGGAAGGAGAGTCAATTTTATAGGGTGATGGAGAAATACTGATATAGCCTCAGATTGACAAGCATTCTAGTAGTATTTGGAAGTGAGGTAAGAATTTCCAATTGGTCTTATATTGGAGAAAACTTGGTTGGCTGTAAAAGGGAAAGCAAGCAGTTTGGGGGCATTTCAAAAAACAATGAAGGATTGTTGGATATTAGAAGCATAGTTTTTCCTAGGGATGGTCACTTCTTGGAACAAGTGGGGATCAAGAAGGTGATTTTTTTTTTTTCTGTCAAGCTGCCATTAATGGTCCCCAGTTTGGGCATGTGGGTGCCATGGAAGACA
Source organism: Myrmecophaga tridactyla (assembly GCA_004026745.1). NCBI lineage: Eukaryota > Metazoa > Chordata > Mammalia > Pilosa > Myrmecophagidae > Myrmecophaga > Myrmecophaga tridactyla. Next base: position 15,210 of record PVIY010042767.1, on the reverse strand, counting down.
GTTTGTCAATAGAAAGATTTTGGCTGCAAAACTGTAAAGTCAAAATTATGAAAAAGAAAACTATTTTAATGGCACAGCTTCAAAATGAAAATAAAAATAAATTAGCAACAGTTTAGAAACTAAAAAAATCCAAAATTATTTAAACCACAATTCCTGGAATCTGTGATGTGTTGTATTGTGGAAGTGAGCAAGTTCTACATTTTTCCCATTCACATGAACCTAAACCAAACTTCTGTTTACCTAAAGAAATATTCTTAGAAATAGTTTCACATTTCTATTATCATTTGCACTGAGGATATCTGGCATACATTAGTGTTTTTTTTTTTATTGCAATTAAATGGTTTATTTTCCCATGCTTAAACAATCTGAAAAATCATTCAGACTTTGTCTCTGGTGTCCATGAAAGAGAAGTGAATTTATTCTCTAAAATATCCCTATTCATTTCAATATTAAAATATTTTTTAATGATATTTCCTGAAAGAGTAAAGATGGCTGCAAAATTCTGATATCATAATTTAACATTCATGTGTGTACATGTGCAAGCATAAGCACATAAACACGCAAGTAGGTCCATTAACAAGGCTTCTAACATATCAGAGTGTGAAAACTGGACACAATACTTTCATTTTCCTTCCACCTGGTTTTCATAATTTTTCTCATCCAAATTTCTATTGTTACATCATCTAAAGTATTAAGACATTTTGCAAGGATAGGTTTTGGAGAAAATAGTGAATATTTGCCCTCATTTGTACTTTTTAAAAAGTTAAAGAAACATAGCTTGTAAATGTAAGTCTTAAAAAAAAAACAATTTTCCCTGCTTTTAAGCAATAATTCATATTTTAACTATTGTTATGATTCTTTCTTTTGCATAATTTGGTTGACTAGTCTTCAATTTTCAACTTCAAGAGAATACACATTCAGTATACTACTGTTGAATTAACCTAGAATTGTTGATGGATCAATTGCTTGTAGGAATGACATAGTATCAACATATAAATAATTTGTGATGCCCTAAAATCTATATTGGCACTTTCCTATCTTGCAATAATAAATGAATGAAAAGGAATTAATTATTTCTAACAATTAGGCTTGCTTTTCACTTGGCAGTTTTATGGCCAATTATGAATGTAATTTTAAAAAATATATTGTTCATACACTTCATACCTTCTCAGTAACATGTTTGAAATCACAACAAAAACTACCAATTTTATTATTTCAAGTCTCACTATTCTATTTACTTGAACTTTATATTTTGCAAATGGTAAGTTAATCTATCATTTTGTGTGGAAGTTCGTATGATGTTCTAAACCTGGAAATATTAATAAAATTATTAAAATATTAGCCAAAAATGTTTCCTTGATCTTCTATATCCTGTCCATTCCAAAAATAGTATATTGAAAACTGCTTTCAAACCATTTTCAATAAATTTATATAGTTTTAGCATTTCTATATTTTATTACACATTTCATTTAAATTTTATTTAAGTGTTGAAGTATATGGAGTGTTGCATGTATTTCACCTTAATTTATATGCCTATTATTTCCTGAATTTGAAATATATAATCACTGTTTTCTTAAGAGCTCATTACAAATAATATGTATATTTCTGTTACCTTCACATGCATTTTGATAAATTAATATATTTAGCATAGAGAAAATGTTAATAACTGGCCATATGAGATTGTTATTACATATATAAAGTAATTTATTTTAATTAATGTATGGTATTTTAAGTAATAAATTTAATGCCACAACATAAATTGAAATTTACAGGAGGCAGGAGTAGAAATTTATAGGGGATTGTCAAATGATATCTCCTGTTCTTCTTCTCTGGGTTTCATTGCTTTCAGCTTCTGGCTGCTTCTTTCTCAGTTTCTCTCATAAAAGACTCAAGTAAGAGGATTAAGACCCACCCAGAATGAGGTGGGTCACATCTTATGTAAAGATACTACTTACCAAAAGATCTTACTTATAATGAGTCCATATCCTCAGGAATGGGTTAAATTTAAGAACATGATCTTTTCTTGGGTGTATACTGCTTCAAAGCACCACACCAGTGTTGGGACTTAACTCAGGACTTAACCTGTGGTCACTCAGTGACTTTAAATGGATAGAAGGGATGCACACCAGTATAGAGAGTCCCATCAAACTCTCTTGCTTTTTATGTCTCCACAGGCAACTGCTCTGTTCAGGCATTCACCTTCATTTCTTTAGGAAGAAATAGCCTTGAAAGGACATTATTTTGTTAGATTTAAATCCATAAATGCAGGACATTAATAGGAGGAACTGATGAAAAGTTGAATTCCCAAAGGCAATAGTCACCATACAGCAAGAATGGAGAGCAGGAAAACAAGAATTAAAAAAATAAATAAAAAATACTTCTCTCCTAGGAGTACAAATGTAGTTCAGTAGCAGAATTCTCACCCACTATGCAGGAAACAGGTTCAATTTCCAAACTGTGCACTCCCCCCACCCCCAAAAAACGAATGGAAATTAACAAAGGTGCTGTAATAGTGGGACAGTCACATGAAAAAGAATGAAATGTGACCTCAACCATACACCATACAAAAAAAAAACAACTTTTCTCCTACCCTTCCTGTCACACACACCAGATCAAGACAGTCTCCCATGTTTTTTCTGAGTTTGTTGCTGTTATCGGTGATAACGGTGTCTTTGGTGGTCATTTCTGGAATTCATGTTTCTACATCTTTTCTATATTCCTACCACATATTTTCAGATTTTGGAAGAGGTAATCCCTTCCATTTGCACATCTTGGGGCCAAATAATCTTAGCTAATTTTTGTATCTGCATCTTCATTAGAATAGATTAGTTGTTTGAGCACTCAATATATTCCAAATGAACGAAAGGGTCTTGTGATATCACAATATTCTTTCTCTTCATAAAAAAACATCACCATGTAGATAGATTTAGACTTTAATGATGATATATAGTGGTGTATGTTTTTTTCAAAAGTTATATCAATGAATCAGCTTTAAGAAATCAGATACTTTAAAAGCCTTATAGTGTCCACCCAGTTATCTTTGGGAAGTTTTAAGAGTCAGTCCTCAACTGGAGAGGTTTTTACAGCAATGATCACTTTTCTTCATTGATATAAAGACTTAAAGAAGACGACTGTTAAGATATAATAAGAAAATCACACCTTAATTATATTTGAATGAATATTAGTTGAACCATATACCACATTGATAAACATAGATATTATACAAATATAATGTATGTATGGCTTATATATGTATCTATAAACATACATATATATATTAACATAGCTTAGTAATACTCATGCAAAAGTATAGAGACACACACAAAATATAGCCTGCAGTATGAAAAAAATAACACTTAGGTACTTTGCATACATGTGGCTTGTCTACATTTTTCTCTGCTAGCTAAAATGCTGTGTGATATTAAATAATAGGACACTTAGGCACTGCTTTGAAAAGTGATTTTAGTACTATGGAATAAATCTGTGAAATGTGTTTTATAATATCACCTACTTCATAAGATTTTTGTGAGGATGAATTATGTCAACATATGTTTTATTATATTACCTGACACCAAGAAAAAATGTTCTTTAAGCGATAATACTATAATTTATACATTTTTGCTTGAAGCAGTAGCATACACACATTCACATGTATGTATATATTATTTATGGAAATGCTCATAGAAAATTAAATACAATTTACAAGTATATGATATGACCATTTTACCTTATAAGTTAAACAACTTTCACTAATAGTCTATTGTTTGCAGAAAAAATATTACTCTGGGTTGTAAAATTGACATCGCTGATAAAAATAGAATTTAGGTAAAAGCGAGTAATACTTTTTTGGAATATGAATTATGTAAAGCTTGTCTGTTCAAGGAGTAATTAGTTTATTTTAAAATATATTCTGTTTTCTTCCATTACATCACTTTTTTGCATTAAATGAGGTAAAAAGGGAGACCTCATACATTCATGAATATCACTATAATATTAGAAATATATTTTCAAACTACTTCACTCTATAATAAACTCACTTTTATAATATAAGGTAGGTATGCAAGTGATATTATGTTTAAAATTATTGTTTCCTTTTGGAGCATTAAGACAACTACTATGGAGCATCCAACTTAATGGAAAACACTAATTACAGAAATCTTGGAACCCTGTCCACTAGCAGGAATGGGTATGTCAGAAAACCAGAAGTGCATGTCTCATTCATGCACAGCACAAAAATCAGTCTTGAGAATTATTTGACTAAGATATAGAAAAAGTAACTTCTAGCAATCATAAATTGATGCGTTTGTTAAAATTTGGCTGGATAACCAAACTATACTAACAAAAAATGATCCTGCAAACAATATGGAAACCTGTTAAAGATGTAGAAACAAAGCATCACATGCCTCATAACCCATTTGTTACCAATTCTTTTCTTTCTTTTTCTACTTCTGTATTGTTAATATGCTTTTCTGATCAGGTTTTCTTTCAAAGGTAACAAATGGGATACCAGTGTTTAATCTGGAGAAAGCCCCTTAAGGAAAAAAAGTCAGAAAGATTAAAAGGAGAAAATGTTTCCTCCTCCCATATGGCTATGGAAATGTAGATGCTACTCTGCATCAAGGCGCTATTTTTGATAAAGTGGTGAATTGAGAATACTAACAAAAGCATTAATCTTACTTGCCTTTCAGATGTAAAGACTTGTATGAAAATGTATAAGCTATTCAGGTTGGTGTTTAATAAAGGCACACTTTAAGGCAAATGTTCTATAGAGACAGTTTTTATGCCTTACAAAATATAATCTTTTGACACTAAAAGTCTGTTATTCTATGTCATTCTTTTCTTTAATCAGTAGCTGCCAGGCTAATAATATTTAAAATGTCTTTTATATGTTTAGAAGCATTTAAATACTTCTAAAGCCCTTTAAAAAACAGAGAAAGAGCTTTGGGTTTCCCATCCTCTTTCTGCAATAGAAAAGTCTGTTGATATTGTTGAATTCCTTACCAAAACAATTTGAGAATATTTAAGTTAATGAAAAGTGGACTCTAAATGATAAATGTGGAAACTGGACTCAGAACATAAACTGCACACTATTTGTTGCCTATATGGCATCATATATGTGTCTCCCTTCACAGTGGTATTCAGATTTTCTGAGACATGCATGAAACTGCTAAAGCTTAAGTATATGCTCTATTAAAGATGAGCCATGTCCATTTATTCTTAAGCACCTCTTGTGTATAGTTCATAACACTAAGCAATCATTCACTAAATACTTATCAAAGGAAAATTGAATTATGGGATGGAAAAGTATTGCTTCACTGAGGATTCAGAATTTTACCTAGTATTACTAAAGGATGAAATCGTTGGAAAAAGAATAAGGAACTGATTCATGTTGCATATATGGAAAACTTTAGGTGGTTAATATATATTGTCAGATTGTAGAATCTATCAGATTACATTGGCACTTAAGATTTGAAAGTTAAATTAGAACTATTTTTGGAGGCACATGATTTCCAAGCTAAGAAAGTTTTGGAAATTTTGTGATGAAGTAAAAAGTTTTAATAACTCCTTTAAAAAAGAGCAAACTATTAAATAGTTTATAAGAATGAGGGATTAGTGGCAGGGAGGTCTATTAAAATGTTAATTTAAATGGATGAGTAAATGTTTAAAAATCAAAATGATTTACAAAATATCTTGCCGTTAACAAACTGTAGCAATAATTCACTTAAAATATGAAAAATATGTGTAACTCTTACAGAGGCAATGCATGAAAAATTATGTCACTAATTATAAAATTTCTTGGATATAACAAGAATTTCAAGGCAATTAGATTTTCTTAAAATCTAGAATCTAAAAGCATTGAGATGACAGAGTTTGTCTTGTTCTGAAATGGTTAACTGCAGCTCTTAGAAATTACTAAATGTGGGGTAGATATTTGCTGAATGAATGAACAACTCCTGCAAAATCTAAATATTTATTACTCTTTATAGGGGTTCCCAGTAAGAACCATGGCTTTTACTGAAAAGCACAAATTCTTGATTTGCCAGGAAAAGATATATGCAATCTACAAGATCCAGAATTAAATTTTCCCAAGTCTAATTCCAAACTCATTGATGAGTCATACACATTTCAAATGTTTAACATCTGTAAGAAAGCAGAACACCTTGCTTTCATTAATTTAATCTGTTAATGTCAAAGTCAGTAGACCCAGGCTTGTCCATTATACTTCTGTTTGTCAGTCAGCAGTTTATCTCTTCTAATTCTCTTAAAAATATCTGGAGGTTTCTAAGGAAGGTAAGGCTTATTAGGGTGAATAATATTTAATTAAATTTGGGGTTTCTGCTTTTTGTGTGTGAATGTCAGAAGTTAACACTAACATATCATCGACAGTAAGTATCAATGAAGGAAATAGCTATAGAGATTGATAAAATTAGGGAATGGGTTGTTCTTTTGGTGGATCCACTTTTTCACCTTAGCTGCCAAAAATATAGAAATAAAGATGACATATGCCGAGGATCTGACTACTAAAAAGAACAAACCCCTGTACTATATTGATATAGCAAGGGCTACTATAAACCAATTAAGTTCCTGAGCTGGTGACCATAACTAGAACTAAACTGTTTTCAGGAAATACTAAGATGTCAGTGTCCATCCTGAGCCTCAATAAACAGTTACAAGCTTCATGTCCCAAGAGGAAAACCTCTTACCTAGTCCAGCCTAGTCAGCAAAACCTCTTGTTCCAGCCTTGGCACCAAAAGTCAATTACTTGATTTAAAAGTGTATATAAGAAGGACATATGAAAATTTCATTGCATTATTAAACATCTTACATGAACTAATGTATTTTATTTTATGTCCTCATTTGAAACTGTCGTGTACCCCAGAAAAGCCATGTTCTTTAATCATTATTCAGTATTTCTGGGTGGGATCTTTTTTTATTGTTTCCATGGAGATGTAACCCACCCAACTGTGGGTGGTAACTTTGATTAGGTGATTTCCATGGAGATGTGTCTCCACCCATTCAAGGTGGGGTTGATTCTTTAAGAGGGAACCATTTTGGAAAAAGGTTCAGTACCCACAGAATGCACACAGCCAGAGATCTTTGGAGATGAAGAAAGAAAATGTCACCAAAGAAAGTGTTTGAAACAAGAAGCAAAGGGGCGGGCCATGGTGGCTCAACAGGCAAGAATGCTCGCCTGCCAGGTGGCTCAGCAGGCAAGAATGCTCGCCTGCCATGCCAGAGGACCCAGGTTCGATTTCTGGTGCCTGCCCATGTAGGAAAAAAATAAAAGCAAGAAACCCCAGCAGATGCCAGCTACATACCTTCCCAGATGACAGATGTTCTGGACCCATGGGCCTTGCATGAACCAAGGTATTTTTTTCTGGATGACTTAATTTGGACATTTTTATATTCTTAGAACTGTAAACTTACAACTTAATAAATTCCCTTTATAAAAGCCGTTCTCTTTCTGGTGTATTGTATTCTGGGAGCTTTAACAAACTAAAACATTTTATATAGCACTCTATCCCAGAATGAAGCAAATGGGAAGTTGGGGCAACTAACCACTAAATTCAAAAGGAAAGTGATATTTATAGAAATATACTAAAGTTGAGAGAAATTCAAGGGGTGAAAACTAGGAAGACACGTACAAATCAAATTAGAACACATATAAGTCTGAGCCAGGCTGTGAAAAGTCAGGATATTCAATATCCATAAAACTGGAGCAGGATGAAGTACAGGGATGAGTAACTAGACAAGGCACTTCAGCACGAGGTTTTTCAAACCTGACAATATCGACATTTGGCACCAGATTATACTGTGCTGAAAGGCATTCCTGTGCAATTGGTAATATCTCCATTCACTGTCAAATGTTCCCTGGGTGTCACAATCACCCTGGTTTAGAGCCATAACTTTAGAGAAAGGAGTTGAAAAGTGAATCAAAAAGCCAGCCCCTTTTATTTGTACTGGGTAAGAATGGATCACAATTAATTTGGACAACGTTTGCAGAATAAAAACACCATTTATAATAATATATTCCATCTAAGCAATTAATGATGCATATCTGTATAGTATTGTTTACTGTCATTAATCTTATAAGCTATATTTCATTTTATATAATCTTTTTACAGAAGAAAAAATGAGACTGACAGATAGTTAAAACTCCCCAAGTCATGGAGCTAATAAGAGTCATTATGCAGGTCTGTTATCATTCAACATCTATGAATAAAAACTAGATTATGCAGCCTTAAACTCTGTATATGTTTCCCACATGGGGACCGTGTCTGGGCACCCTACATCCAACAGCTATGAGCTGGTAAGTGTTAATGTGCTCTCCTGGTGAACTAATTTATTGTTTGTTAAAGAAATTCTATGGATTATTTAATGATCTCCTTTCTTTCTTTGCATTTGAAGCGTGGGAAACACAAAGACAAAATTCGAACAAAAAATGTTTAGGATCTCATTTTATATGTTCACCTAAACTCTTACATCACCACATTGTCTTACCATATTTTTCCCTTTGTCATTATTACTCAGCTTTATTTTATTGTATATATTTCTATAGGTATTTTTTTAATAAAATACCTCAAAGTCACTCTTGAAAGAACATGGGTTATTTATAAATAACTAAGAAGTTCAATAGCGTAGATGGTGACAACACATAGACCAAAATAAAAACCCAAACAGTGAAATTGAGTTGTATATTTAAAATTTGTTTAAAGATTTAAAACAGTTTCTCCATCTCATTTTAAAATACAGCTCTTTTTATGTTTTTATGTTGATTGAATGTTATAATACACAATACACACAGTTTAGTTCCTACCGTGTGGAAAATGTTCAAAATCCCATTACGTTATAGCTCTCAGAATAAAAGAAAAATTTATAAATTATCTCTAGTTCTTTGATGCAAATTAATAATAGATCTGTGTTGAGACCATTTGTACTTGAATTTGTTTCTTTTGATGGAGTCTGTGTTTTGTGGCTGTATGATAGAAGTAACAGAAGCTTGAGAAAATGTTGCTTTATTTCTTTTTCTTTTTCTCAAAGTGAAATGACTTTTATCCTGACTCATTCTTTTAGGCTGCTTTTATATGATGACTAATTCATTCCTCAAACAACTGGTCAACACAGTCCATAATATCCAGATGTTCACTTGACAGAAATAGAGCCTACAGGCACACAGCAGCTTATATGTTAAAAAAAAAAATGAATGCACATGCAAAAGCTTTTCTGGTCTCAAATTACTAATCAGTTCTCTCCATTGGTAAAGAAGTCAAACTCTTACTATTAACTTCAAATAGGTAAACAATGATGCCTTGGTGACGGGTTATTAAGAAATATTTATTGCAAGAGTGAAAAAGTTTGTATTGTTAAAATGGATAAAAATCTAAGGCATGTATCTTGTCTCAAAGAGTTTATGAAAATTAATGTTAATGGACTATGAGATAAGCACATCGCTGGGACCTAGAAGATGTGTTCAATGGATACCCTAAACTATAAATGTTATAGTAGTTTAACTCTTCTGTTTTCTAGGTTAAAGACTTCCAAGGAGGTGAAGTTTTACTTCAATTTGACAAAATGGATAAGGTTTGTATTTCCTGAGAGATTTGGTAAGGTGCACAGAGAACTAGAGGGATAAAATGAAGAAAAGGAAATATAAAAGAGAAAGTGAAGGACTGATAATCTTAAAAGTAGGTAGAAAAAGAATACGTGGTGCTGTTTTGCCATATGCATAGCTGAAGTGGAGTGCATATGTTCAGAAGCAAGAACAGTATGACATCTATTACAATTATTCAAACATGGAGACCTAAGAGGTTGAACTAACCAAATCTCACAGATTAGAAAGAGTAGATACATGAGATTTTGCACATGATGAATCATCTCCCTTCTTTTCCATCTCCAAAATAACCCAGATAGTTAAATATGCTTATAATACAATTTATGGGTGTGGTGAACATGAGACAACATAAATGAGAATTTGAAAGGGCCCGGGATGCTTTGATAAACAAGCTAGCTAGCAAATATTTAAATGACGTTTCTTGTGAAGAAAAATCAGCTCGATTATGATTAAACACCATTAGGAATTAATTGTTTGATTCATGCAGGAACAGAGCTCATCTTATAGTCAAGAGAATCCATAAATATACTTATCATCTACAGAAGATAATACTTACCACATTAAATGTATAAAATATTTTTACATACATTGTCTCATTTTAAATTAAAAGACCTCTCTAAAGACAATGTAACACATATTATGATGTACATTTTATAAGTGCAGTCACACATTGCTTTCTTTGTGTGGCTGCCACATTGTGTAAGGATGCATTTGAGGCTGTGTAGTGGGCTAATGGGTGTCTTAGTTTACCAGGGCTACTACAACAAAATACAGCACACTGGTTGGCTTAAGCAATAGGAATTTATTGTTTTTGTAGCTTGAAATCAAGCACAGTCAGGGTATTTCTACCACAGAAATCAGCAAATATTAAAATGTAGGGGTTGATTTATTTTTCTGGATTGTTTAGGCATATGGAAGTGATAGTGAAATTTTTAATAAAGCAGATTAAATTTAAAAGTGTGTTGTATTTTACGTCTGTGTCATTTATTGTAAATGCCCCCCAAATTGAGGAAATGCCCTTCCAGTAATCAAAAGCTATTATCTGATTCAGCAAAGAAGTCATTCACATCACTGATGAACAAGAGCAGTACTGCCACACATTTTCACTGTTGCAATTTTATCTTCCTCATTAACATAAACCAAAGTGTCAACTAATATTCATAGCAGGACTTCACCCTGAGAGGCATTTGTTAAACATTTACCAGCATGCCACTGCACAAAAGTTCTTATTCAGGAAGTTTTCCTTTATTATCTTCTTTCAGGAAGATTTTTATATATCAATCTGAGTAATGCACTTCCTAATTGACTCTATTGCTCCCACGGATTATAGTATTATCAGGGAAACCAGTACATTCTGGAATAAATGTTTCTGTTAGTTGCAGCTCAAATAGTCATTGATTATATACTGTATAGGAAGTAACTTCTAAATGTTAAGAACACGGCTTAGAACAAGACAGAAAAATTATTTGCTTTTATGGAGATTATAGTCTAGTGGAGGATGACAAAACATGCATCAAGTAAGAGCAATAAAAACAAGAAGATTTATGGAAGTAGTAAGAAAATGAAGGAAAATTAGGCAATGTTAAAGAAGTTGATAGCAAAATGTGGATATTTTTAATATAAAATGGTGATTGATTTGCTGAAATAAACCCCATGATATGCTGCTCAGATTACCACCTCTCTGCTTTTAGGTCTAAAGTTTTCATTCCCCTTGCTGCTGGGTATGTTAGGGACTCTACAGAGATAAGTCTGCCTCAAAATCATGACCTTAGCTGAAATGCACTGCCTCTATGGAGGAAAACTCCCCTTCATGTGGGCAGAAGAAATCCATTGACTGGACAATAAATGGTTATTGGGGCCTGGCCTCACTCTCTCAATTTAAAGCAATTCTGTAGGATTTTCCTACTTCCAGGAAGCAGAAAAGATGGTTTGTATTGGAATCTGAGACTGCTAGATAAAGGAAATTGTTTGGATTTGCTAAAGCTGCTTGAATGCAATATACCAGAAATGAGTAGGCTTTTTCAATGGAGATTTATTAGTTTACAAATTTGCAATTCTAAGGCTATGAAAATGTCCAAATTGAGGCATCAAGAGGATGTTACCTTCTCTGCAGAAAGGCTGCTGACATCCAGGGTTCCTCTATCATGCGGCAAGGCATATGGTGATGTCTGCTGGTCCTTCTTTCCTTGTTTCTGGTTTCAGTGACTTTCCACTTCTGTGGGTCCTTGTTTGTTTCCCCTGGCCAGAGTGCTTGTTTCCCCTGGTTGGGGTGCTTCTCTCTAAGTTCTCTGATATTTTACTGTTTTTTATCCTCTTCACAAAGACCCCAGTTAAGGATTAAGACTCACCTCAAATGGGCTGTGTCACATCTCACTTGTAATAGCCTAACCAGAAGATCCCAACCACAATAGGACTGCTTCCACAAGAATGGATTAAAATAACATGGTCTTTTCTGAGGTACATAGCAGATTCAAACCCCTGAAAGGATATAAAATTTACACAGGGAAAAAAATCTATCATTTTAAGAGTACTCTCCCAGGATATAGTAGTTAATAGTCTGGCAGGTAATCTCAGCAGTGCCAATTCATTGCTCTGACTGGATTTAGAAAAGTGGAGAAAGAAAGCAAAGCAGCAATTCCAGAACTGTCATTGCAGATGGTATAAGTGCAATTTAAAAGACTCAAAAAGTAGGTATGCTAAGGTGATATACAGTGTAAAGCCAACAAATCCATCACAGGATTCTGTTTCATGAGAGATTCCCAAAAGGACATTCCTGTTTACTAAGGTTAACAGAAATGTGATGATGACAGAGGCAAGATTATCACCACTCAGAACTCTGTCTTCTATATACTGGTCCTGATGATAGAAAAACTGTTAAACAACTGCAGTCCGTGGAAATAATAGGATCTTGACATTTTTAAGGCCGGTGGCTGCACCTCACCATTAGAAGAAGGGCAGGTGGAGTTTTAATGACTAAGGGGCAGTGGAGAGGGAACAGGTGACCCATGGAGAATTGTGGAGATAATTCAGTGAAGCAATGCTCATAGGAGCAAGAAAAAGATGGTCCCAGTCAACAAGGGTATTGTTGGGTCTTAAAAAGTTTGATTTTAAAATGGAGGATTGGGATACTGATAAGAGTTACTCCAATTAAAAGTTATGTTCCTTCTCCCATTTCTTGAAACAGAATGCAGACTCAGAACTCATTCACTTGAGGAGAGGCCAAATTCCCCAGAGAAATAATCCCTCAACACTATCGTAGGTGTATGTTGATGATTATCCATTCTCTTTCTGAAAGGGATCTGCAATCATTTATTCAAGTAGCCATAGACTGGGACAAAGGTAATGCCCACATTTTTGAAGATTATTCAATCCAGATACCAGTGTCATTGATACCCAGATATCTTCCAGTTAGAGTGTAGCTAGGGGAGTCTAGGTAATAAATCTTACTCTGTCCCAGACTGAGTTCACAATGGGACTCTCAGGTCTGATGATGTGCTGGCTTGGAACTGTTAGGTACCCCAGAAAAGCAATGTCCTTTTAATCCAATCTTGGGGCAGAACTGTTGTTGGGTGGGACCATTTTGATTAAATTGTTTCCATGGGAAGTGACCCACCCAATTCAATGTGGCTTTTAGTGCTTTCCTGAAGCCATTTATGAGAGAGATCCAGAGACATTTAGAGAGAGGAAAAAAAAAAAAAAAAAACCCAGAGGTATTTTGGAGAGAACCAATAGAGAGAACACTGAGATGCACAAGTGAAGGACACAGAAGGAGAGAAGCATCACGGAGAGAATGAGAGGAGACCCACAGGACACAGAGAGCTCAAAGAGATATCCTCAGAGAAGCAAGAAAGGATGAACATATTCTCAGAGAGAAAGTCACTGGAAACAGAGACTGAGAGGCACAGAGACCCAGAGCAAGGAACAGGCAGACATCTCCATGTGCCTTCCCATGTGACAATTGAACCTGCATAATAAGACTTTCTTCAGAGTCAAGATATCTTCCTGGAATGCCTTAATTGAACATTTTCATGACCTTAAACTATAAATTTGTAACCTAATAAATCCCCTTGGTAGAAGCCAATGCATTTCTGGTATATTGCATTTTAGCAGCTTTAGCAGACTTAAATAAAAGACACATTGTCATTTCCCTTTTACAAAAATGTGTAGATGGAATAGACATTCATAGTAATAGGAAGAAAACCATACTAGTTACATGATCAGGGTTAAACTTATAGTACTGAGGAAACATAAGAAGTCACTAAATGTGCTACTTTCTACCCAAGTTATGCAATCAAAAGTAACATTGTCCTGCGGGGTGGGGGCAAGTGTCAGAGATTGGAGTTACTCTTAAAGACATATATGACACAGGTGATATTCTCCATTAAATCCCTTTTTTAAAAAAATATTTTATTGACAAATCTTCACATATACATTCCACCATGTTGTACAATCATTGGCTCACAATGGCTCCGGGTGTGTATTCATCACCATGACCATTTTTTAGATCATTTGCATCACTCCAGAAAAAAAGAAAAAGAAAAAAAACTCATACATAATATACACTTTATCCCTCTCTTTCATGGACCACTAGTATTTTCATCTATCCAAGTTATTTTACCCCTTATCCTCCCTATAATTTATTTACATTTTATCTGTATATTTTTACTCATCTCTCCATACCTTGGATAAAAGATGCATCAGACACAAGGTTTTCACAATCACACAGCCACATTGTTAAATTTATATCTTTATACAATCATCTTCAAGAATCAAGGATACTGGTACACAGCTCAACAGTTTCAGATACTTCTTCCCACCACTCCAATACACCATAAACTAAAAAGGGATAAGTATATAATATATAAGAGTAACCTCCAGAATAACCTCTTGACTCTGTTTGAAATCTTTCAGCCACTGAAACTTTATTTTGTCTCATTTCTCTCTTCCACATTTGATCAAGAAGACTTTCTCAATCCCTTGGTGCCTGGTCACGGTGACTCCTTGGGGTTTTGGCCAATATTGCCAAGGAGATTTACACCCCTGGGGGTCATGTCTCATGTAGGGGGGTGGGCAGTGAGTTCATCTGCTGAGTTGGTTTAGAGAGTTAGGCCACATCTGAGCATCAAAAGAGCTTCTCTGGGGGTGACACTTAGGCCTAATTTTAAGTAGATGTAGCCCATCCTTAGCAGGAATAAATTTCATAGGTATGAGCCCCAAGACTGAGGGTTTGGCCTATTGATTTGGTTATCCCCACTGCTTGTGAGGATATGAGAAATTCTCTAAATGGGGAAGTTGAATATTTCCTCCTTTCCGTCTGTCATGGTTAGGGACACGTGTCAACTTGGCCAAGTTGTGGTACCTGTTTATCTGATTGGGCAAGCGTTGGCCTGTCTGTTGTAATGAGGACATTTCACAGGATTAGGTCATGAGCACATCAGCTGCATCCACAGCTGAATCCATTTGTAATCAGCCAAAAGGGAGTGTCTTCTGCAATTAGTGATGCTAAATCTAATCATGGGAAGCCTTTTAAGGAGAACTCAGAGGAGAGAGGCCCCATTCCTGCTTCGGCTGGTGAGCCTCTCCTGTGGAGTTCATCC
>PVIY010042766.1:0-20749 GCA_004026745.1 Myrmecophaga tridactyla | reverse complement strand
AAAGGCTTAAAGAGATTGGAGTGTTAGAGTGGATTTATCATGGAAGACCAGGAATGTCAGAGGACACATCTCTCACCAGAACCTTGAGAAATAAATTTGTGAGACTAGCTCCATCATCCCTGAAGAGCTCTGTAGTCACCCATCTCTGTAGATCAGATATTATTATGGGAATTGCTGTCAATGAGCTGGAATCCTTAAATGGGAGTGGCACTACTCACTGTTAAACTGATATGGAAGTCTGTTTTGACAACTGAGTGAAATACTGGCCCCATTCACTTTCATGAACTTTTTTGAGTTAAAAAAGTGGACAGCTGCAGCACTACACCTCATTCTGGGGTGTCTTTAAAGGACAATGATGAGAGGAAATATTCCCAGTGGGCAGAACTTTGAGCAGTGCACCTGGTTGTTCATTTTGCCTGGAAGGAACACTGGCCAGAGGTACATTTGTTTACTAACTCACTGGCTATTGCTAACGGTTTGGCCAGATGGCCAGGGAATTGGAAGGAGTATGATTAGAAAATAGGTGATGAAGATGTCTGGGGAAGAGGTATGTGAGTTGATCTATGTGAGTGGGCAAAGAACATGAAGATATTTGTGTCCCATGTGAATGCTCACCCGAGAGTGACTTCAGAAGAGGAAAGTTTTAATAATCAAGTGGGTAAAATGATCCATCCTGCGTATGTAAGTTATCTTCTTTCCTTAACCATTCCTTCTATTGCCCAATGTTCTCGTAAACAAAGTGGTCAGGGTGGTAGGGATAGAGGTTATGCATGGGCTCAGCAACCTGGACTTCCACTCATCAAGCCTGACCTGGCTATGACCACTGCTGTGTGCCTAATCTGCCAGCAGCAGAGACCCACACTCAGTCCCTGATACGGCACCATTCCCTGAGGTGACCAGCTTGCTATCTGGTGGCAGGTGGAAATGTTTTCCAGGAGGCTGTGTATGCACTGAATCAGCATCCACTGTATGCTTCTGTTTCTCCTATAGCCAGGATTCATGGGTCCAGGAACCAAGGGGTGGAAATGGGAGTGGCACTACTCACTATCATCCCTAGTGATCCACTGGGAAAATTTTGCTTCCTGTCCCTGAAACCTTAAATTCTGCTGATCTACAGATCTTATTTCCAAAAGGAGCAGTGCTCCTACCAGGAGACACAAAATGATTCCATTAAATTAGAAGTTAGACTGCTGCCTGGCCACTTTGGACTTCTCATGCCACTGAATCAACAGGCATGAAAGGAGATTACTGTTCTCTCTGGGGTGATTGATTCTGATTATCAAGAGGAAATAGGACTGCAACTACACAATGGAGGTAAAGGAGAGTTTTCCTGGAATACAGGAGATCCCCTAGGGTGTCTCTTAGTACTACTGTGCCCTGTGATTAAAGTCAATGGAAAACTGCAACAACCCAATTCAGGCAGGACTACTAACGGCTCAGAAACTTCAGGAATGAAGGTCTGGGTCACTGTGCCTGGCAAAGAACCACGGCCATCTGAAGTGCTTGCTGAGGGTAAAGGGAACATGGAATGGGTAGAAGAAGAAGGTAATGATAAATATAAACTATGTGACCAGTTACAGAAATGATGACTGTGATTGTATGAATATTTCCTCCCCATTTTGTTATGAGTATGTTTGCATTTGTTGATAAGCAAATATTTTGTTTCCCCCTTATCATATGATATAAGTTATATTGTTCATGTATAGTACTTAAGTCATAGGATATGAAGCCTAAGAGTAAATGTTATCTAAGGACTTGCACTATTCTGGAGAGATGTTGTACATTTCCAGTTGTACGCAGGACAGTTGAGTGCTGTAAGGCAAAACATATGTTTATTATTGTGTTTTATTTGGAAATTAAGCATATTTCAACATGATGTGTATAGCTGCCAAGTTGACAAGGGGTGGAGAGTGATGGTTAGGTTCTGGTGTCAAGTTGGCCAAGTGATGATGCTCTGTTGTCTGGTCAGGCAAGCACTGCCCTGATTATTGATGTAAGGATATTTCATGGATGGTTGATAAACTGGAAGGCTGGTGTATTAAATCTTCTGTCAGTTGATTGCATCTGTAGCTGATTACATCCATGGTCAAGTAAGGCATGCCTCCCATGATGAGATAATCCAAACAGTTGAGGGATTTTAAGGAAGAAGAAAAACTCTTTCACTGCTTCTTTAGCCAGCAAGCCCCCTCCCATATTCATCCAGACCCTTCATTGGAGCTGCCAGCTTCACAGCCTGCCCTACAGATTTTGAACTCTTCCATTCCCACAGTTGTGTGAGACATCTTTACAAATCTCATATTTACAGATATCTCCTGTTTGTTCTGTTTGTTCAGGTTCTAGAGAACCCTGACTAATACACTTACCATTTTCTTTGCCCCCCATTTCCTCTTGCATTTCAGACCTTCCTTCTTAACCTTTGCCTTTTTAAAAGAAATACAACATTTTGTGCATGAAATGTCTTTGTTTTACTCTAATAATTGAAAGAGAGTTCTAGATTTATAGTTACCTTTTTGGCAACATGTTGATAGCACATGTCTTCTGGCTTCCAATGTTGCTATTGAGAAATCTGTTGTTGGTTAACTTGTCTTTATAGGTGATCTGTCTGCTTTATTTCTCCCTTGTATTGTGCAGTTTCATTATACTGTATCTGGATATGGGTTTCTTTTATTTCTTTTACTTGAAATATGTGATAGTTATTACATCTAAATACTAATATCTATCATAAATTCTGGGAAATTACCAGTTTTTGTCATTTTTGAGATACAGCACTCCCCCATTTTCTCATTCTGGACATTTAGTAGCAAATATAAGAAGCTTTACTCTGTTCTCCATGCCTCAGAACATCTTTTTTATTTTCAGTTTACTAATTATACCTTCATTTTTGTCTAATCTGCTTAACCTATTCACTGAGTCTTTAAATTCAGTGTTTATATATTTCAATTCCAAGACTTCTATTTAGATATTTTTCAAAGCTGGTCATTTTCCCCCTCTATCTCTGTGCAGTTGCAATTCACTTTATTCTTTTTTTAAAAACCAGTTTCATTTACACACTATACAATCCACTCCAAGTGTACAATCAATGGCTCTGGTATAATCCCATAGTTTTGCATTTACCACCACAGTCAATACGAGAACATTTTTATTTCTTCCAAAAAATCCCATACCCCTTATATTCCTCTATTATTGACATTTAACTTTGGTTTAGTGTCTTTGTTACAATTAATGAAAGAATATTTCCATGTTACTGTAAATATTGTAATATTATAATATTACAATGTTAGTTTGCATTAATTATATTTTCCTCTATACCACACTATTATTAACCTTTTATAAAGGTGACATTCATTTATTCTAGTTCATGTAAGAAAGTCATTATATTTGTACAATTCCACTATCATTGTCTACTCTATGTTTCACAAAGTCATAGGGTCCCAGTTTTTATCCTCTAGCTTTCCTTCTGGTGACATACCTGAAGCTGACCTTCCTCTTTCAATTATACTCACATTCAGCTTGGTTAATTACATTTACAGTATCATGCTACTATCACACAGTATTGTGCTATCCATTTCTGAACATTTCAGTCAACCTTATCAAACATTTTGTACTCCTTATGCATCAATTGCCCAATCTCTGCCCTCTTTCTATCTGCTAATAACAGATTAATTAAACTTTCAAAGTTAAACAAATTAAACTCTCAAAGCCTGCTGATTATACTTAGTGCATATTAAATAGACCATACAACATTTTTCCTTTTGTTTCTGGCTTATTCCACTCAACATAATGCTGTCAAGGTTCATTCACATTGTTGTATACATCAAGATTTCATTCCATCTTACAGCTATATAATATTCCATTGTATGCATATACCACAGTTTGTTTATCGACTCATCAGGTGATGAACATTTGGTCTGTTTTCATCTATGGCAATTATGAATAAAGCCACTATACACATCAGTGCTGAAATGTCTACTCATGTCCCTGCTTTCAGTTCTTCCAAGCATAAACCTAGTAAAGGGATTGCAGAACCATATAGCAATTCTATACTTAGCTTCCTGAGGAATCCCCAAACTTCCTTCCAGAGTGGCTGCACCATTTTACTTTCCTGTCAAGAGTGAGTAAGTGTACTTATATCTCCACATCCTCTCTGGCACTTTTTTTCTGTTTTTGTTTGTTTGTTTGTTTTTAATGCCCATTCTAGTAGGCATGAGATGGTATCTCATCATGATTTTGATTTGCATTTCCCTAATACCTACTGAAGTTGAGCATTTTTTCATGTGCTTTTTAGCCATTTGTATTTCCTCTTTGGAAAAGTATCTATCTATGTACTTTGTTTGTCTTTATGTGTTAAGTTGTAGGAACTCTTTATATATTCTGGATATTAAACTCTTATCAGGTATGTGGTCTGTGATATATTTTCTCCCATTGAGTAGGCTGTCTTTTTACTTTCTTGACAAAGTCCTTTGTTGCACAAAAGTATTCACATTTGAGGAGATCCCATTTATCTATTTCTGCTTTTTTTGCTTGTGCTTTGGGTGTAAGGTTTAGGAAATTACCTCTTACCACAAGATCATTAAGGTATTTCCCCATATTTTCTTCTAGGAGTTTTAGGGGTTTTACTGTAATATTCAGGTCTTTGATCCATTTTGAGCTAATTTTGGTATAAGGTGTGAGATAGGGATCCTTTTTCATTCTTTTGGAAATAGCTACCCAAATCTCCCAGCACCACTTTTCTGAAGAGGCTATTATGCCCCATTTGAATGGACTTGGCTGAAATGTCAAAAATCTATGGTCTATAGGTGAGAGGGTCTGTTTTTGTACTCTCAATTCAATTCCATTGGTCATTATAGCTATCTTTATGCCAGTACCATGCAGCTTTGACCACTGAAGCTTTGTAATATGTTTTAAATTCACACTGTGTGAGTCCTCCAACTTCATTCTTCTTTTTCAAGATGTTTTTGTCTTCCAAAGAAATTTGATAATTAGCTTTTTCATTTCTGCAAAGTAGGCTGCTGGAATTTTTATTGAAATTGTGTCCAATCTGGAAATCAATTTGGGTAGAATTGATATTGTAATGGCATTTAGGCTTCCAATCTAGAACATGGTATGTCCTTCCGTTTATTTAGGTAGTCTTTGGTTCCTTTTAGCATTATTTTGTAGTTTTCTGTGTATAGGTCCCTTATATTTTTTGTTAAATTTATTCCTAGATATTTTATTATTTTGGTTGGCAGGTAAATGTTTTTTTTCTTGATTTCCTTCTTAGATTGCTAATTACCTGTGCATAGCAACACAACTGATTTTTTCCGTGTTGATTTTGTATCCTGCCACTTTGCTGAATTTGGTTATTAGCTCTAGTAGCTTTATTGTAAATTTGGTGCAACTTTCTACATATAGGGTCATGTCATCTGCAAACAGTGCAAGTTTTCCTTCTTCCTTTCCAACTTGGATGCCTAATTTCTGTTTCTTGCCTAATTGCTCTAGTTAGAACTTTCAGTACAATGTTGAATAACAATGCTGACAATGGGCATGGCATCCTTGTCTTGTTCCAGATCATAGAGGGAAAGCTTTGAGTATGATGTTAGCTGTGTGTTTTTCATACATGCCCGTTACTATGTTGAGGAAGTTTCTTTCTATTACTATCCTTTGGAGTGCTGTCATTAAGAAAGGATGCTTATAAAAAAATAAAATTAAAAAAATTTTTTAAATAAAAAAAGAAGGATGCTTAATGTGGTCAAATGATTTTTTTTTGCATCAATTGAGATGACCACCTGGTTTTCCCCTTTCAATTTGTTGATGTGGTATATTACATTAATTGATTTTCTTGTGTGGAACTACCCTTGCCCCCTGGAATGAAACCACTTCGTCATGGTGTATAATTCTTTTAATGTGCTCTGGATTCAATTTGCAAATATTTTGTTAAGGGTTTTTGCATCTATATTCATTAGAGAGAATGGTCTGTACTTTCTTTTCTTGTATTATCTTTGTCTAGCTTTGGAATTAGGGTGATTTGGCTTCATAGAATGATGCAGATAGCTTTCCCTCCTCTTTAATTTTTTGGAAGAGTTTGAGCAGAATAGGTACTAATTCTTCCTGGAATCCTTTATAGAATCCACATGAAAAGTTACCTTTAACAATAGCCTTTATTTCTATACTTTCCTGCAAACCTCTCTCTCCTGTGTTTTCCCATCTCCGTGGTCCTGCACTTTTTCTTATTGGGAAATTTTTTTAAATGTTATTAATTGTATTTTTTTTTATTGACAAGCCAAAATAACATACAAACATGAACATTCTTAACATACAAACATTCCATACATGGTGTACAACCAATGGCTCACAATATCAGCACATAGAGGTATACTCATCACCATGATCATTTTTTTGAACATTTGCATCACTCCAGAAAAATTAAAAAAAAGAAAAAACTCATACATACCATACCCCTTACACTTCCCTCTCATTGACCACTAGTATTTCCATCTACCCAATATAGTTTAACCTTTGTTTGCCCTATTTTTTATATACCCCTGTTCTAGTTTGCTAGCTGCCGGAATGCAGTATACCAGAAACAGAATGGTTTTTAAAAAGGGGAATTTAATAAGTTGCTATTTTACAATTCTAAGGCTGAGAAAATGTCCCAATTAAAACAAGTCTATAGAAATGTCCAATCAAAGGCACCCATCCAGGGAAAGATACCTTGGTTCAAGAAGGCCAATGAAGTTCACAGTTTCTCTCAAGTGAAAGGGCACATGGCGAACACAGTCAGGGTTCCTCTCTCATATGGAAGGGCACATGGTGAACACAGTGTCATCTGCTAGCTTCTTCTCCTCAGCTTCCTGTTTCATGAAGCTCCCCGGAAGGCATTTTCCTTCTTCATCTCCAAAGGTTGCTGGCTGGTGGACTCTGCTTCTCATGGCTATGTCATTCTGCTCTGCTCTCTCTGAATCACTCTCATTCTCCACAATGTTTCCTCTTTTATAGCACTTCAGAAACTAATCAAGACCCACCCAAATGGGTGGAGACATGCCTCCAGCTAATACAGTTTAACTACCACTCTTGATCAAATCACATCTCCAGGGAGATAATCTAATTACGGTTTCAAGCATACAATACTGAATAGGGATTAGAAGAAACAGCTGCCATTACAAAATGGGATTAGGATTAAAACATGGCTTTACTAGGGTACATACATCATTTCAAACCAGCACAACCCCTTACCACTCCTTTTCATTGATCACTAATATTTCAATCTACTCAATTTGTTTTAACATTTGTTCCCTTATTATTTATTTATTTTTAATCTATATTTTTTACCCATCTGTCCATACCATAGATAAAAGGAGCATCCGACACAAGGTTTTCACAATCACATAGTCACATTGAGAAAGCTATATCATTATACATTCATCTTCAATAAACACGGCTACTGGAATACAACTCTACAGTTACAGGCACTTCCCTCTAGGCTCTTTTTAAACTACAAAGGAAATATCTATATAATACATAAGAATAACCTCCAGGATAACCTCTCAACTCTATTTGAAATCTCCCAGCCACTGACACTTTATTTTGTCTCATTTCTCTCTTCCCCCTTTCAGTCAAGAAGCTTTTCTCAATCCCTTGGTGCTGAGTCCCAGGTCATTCTAGGATTTCTGTCCCACCTTTCCAGGGAGGTTTACCCCCCTGGAAGTCATGTCCCATGTAGAGAGGGGGAGGGCAGTGAGTTTGCTTGTCATGTTGGTTGAGAGAGAGATGGCCACATCTGAGCAACAAAAGAGGTTCTCTGGGGGTGACTCTTAGGCCTAATTTTAAGTAGGCTTAGCCTATCCTTTGTGGGGATAAGTTTCATATGAACAACCCCCAAGATTGAGGGCTGTTTATTTGATTGCACCCACTGCTTGTGAGAATATCAGGAATTCTCCAAATGGGAAAGTTGAATATTTCCCCTTCCTTACCATTCCCCTAAGGGGACTTTGCAAATGCTTCTTTATTCACCATTCAAATCACTCTGGGATTCATCGGGACATCATACTGGACAAACCTACAAAATCTCATGCCCTATTCAAGCTTCCATTTACTTATGGTGTCCAAGTAACCTGTTCATATAAGTTATATTAGGAAACGTGCATTTCCTAATATAACACATTATATTTGGTTATTTTGTACCAAATAAACTTTTTTTACTTTAGTCTCACACAGAAGTTGAAGTTTTAAAATATGAATGACCATCTATCTTCAACACCCTGCAATATTAACATTCCCTAGTTGTTCCTTATAAATTTTTTTTAATTTGTACATTTAGTAACTATCATTGTACACCCTACACATTCCGAGATTATACCATCTCGGTCTTTATCATCTATCTTTACTTCTGGTTTCATATGTGCCCCCAGCCCTCCTCACTCTATCATTCTCACATTCACTCAGTGTACTTACACTATTGTGCTACAATCAGGTAGTATTGTGCTGCCCATTTATGAATTTTTACAATCAGTCCTGTTGCACAATCTGTATCCCTTCAGCTCCACTCACCCAGTATCTACCTTATTTCTATCTCCTGATGACCTCTATTCTTAACTGAAATTCTCCAAGTTAATTAATGTCAGTTCATATCAGTAAGACCATATTTGTCCTTTTGTTTCTGGCTAATCTCACTCAGCATAACATCTTCAAGGCCCATCCATGTTGTTACATGCTTCATGACTTTATTCTTACAGCTGTGTAATATTCCATCATATGTACATACCACAGCTTGTTTAACCACTCGTCAGTTGATTGACATTTGTGCTGTTTCCATCTCTTGGCAATTGTAAATAATACTGCTATAAACATTGGTGTGTAAATGTCCATTTGTGTCCTTGCTCTCATGTCTTCTGAATAGATACCTAGCAATAATATTGCCGGATATTATTCGGCAATTCTATACTCAGCCTCCTGAGGAACTGCCAAACTGCCTACCACAGTGGTTGTACCATTTTACATTCCCACCAACAGTGGATAAGTGTGCCTCTTTCTCAACATCCTCTCCAGCACTTGTCGTTTTCTGTTTTATTGATAATGGCCATTCTAGTGGGTGTGAGATGATATCTCATTGTGGTTTTGATTTGTATTTCCCTAATAGTCAGGGAAGTTGAGCATCTTTTCATGTGCCTTTTAAATATTTGTATTCCCTCTTCTGAAAAGTGTCTGTTCATGTCTTTTGTCCATTTTGTAATTGGGTTGTCTTTTTGTTGTTGAGTTGAACAATCTCTTTATATATTCTGAATACTAGACTCTTATCTGATACGTAATTTCCAAATATTGTCTCCCATTGTGGAGGCTGCTTGACAAAGTTCTTTGATGCACAAAAGTGTTAAGTTTGAGGAGTTCCCATTTATCTATTTCTTTCTTCAATGCTCATGCTTCAGGTGTAAGATTTAGGAAACTGCCTCCTGTTACAAGTTTTATAAGATATTTCCCTACATTTTCTTCTAAAAGTTTTATGGCCTTAGCTCTACTGTTTAGGTCTTTAATCCATTTTGAGTTAATCTTTGTATAGTGTGTGAGATATGGATCCTTTTTCATTCTTTTGCATATGGACATCCAGTTCTCCAAGCACCATGAAGAGACTGTTCTGTCCTAGGTGAGTTGGCTTGACTGCCTTATCAAAGATCAATTGTCCATAGATGAGAGGGTCTATATCCCAGCAGTCTGTTTGATTCCATTGGTCAGTATATCTATCTTTATACCAGTACCATGCTGTTTTGACCACTGTAACTTAGCAATACAACTTAAAGTCAGGTAGTGTGGGGCATCTGATTTCATTTTTCTTTCTCAGGATATTTTTAGCTATTTGGGACACTCTGCCATTCCAGATAAATTTGGTTATTGGTTTTTCTATTTCTAAAAAGTAAGTTTTGGGGATTTTAATTGTTATTGCATTGAATATATAAATCAATTTAGGTAGAATTGACGTCTTAGCTATATTTAGTATTCCAATCTATGAACACAGTATGCCCTTCTATTTATTAGGGTCTTCTGTGATTTATTTTAGCAATTTCTTGTAGTTTTCTTTGTATAGGTCTTTTGTATCCTTAGTTAAATTTATTCCTAAATATGTTATTCTTTTGGTTGCAATTGTAAATGGAATTTTTTCTTGATTTCCCCTCAGATTCCTCATTACTAGTGTATAGAAACACTACAGATTTTTGAGTGTCGATCTTGTAACCTGCCACTTTGCTGTACTCATTTATTAGCTCTAGTAGTTTTGCTGTGGATTTTTCGGGTTTTCATCATATGGTATAATATCGTCTGCAAACAGTGAAAGTTTTACTTTTTTCTTTCCAATTTTGATGCCTTGCATTTCTTTTTCTTGTCCAATTGCTCTGGCTAGAACTTCCAACGCAATGTTAATAACAACGATGATAGTGGACATCTTGTACTGTTCCTGATCTTAGGGGGAAAGTTTTCAGTTTTTCCCCATTGAGGATGATGTTAGCTGTGGGTTTTTCATATATTCCCTTTATCACGTTGAAGAAGTTCCTTCTATTCCTATCCTTTGAAGTGTTTTCAATAAGAAAGGATGTTGGATTTTGTCAAATGCTTTTTCTGCATCAATCGAGACGATCATGTGGCTGTTCTGCTTTGATTTGTTGATATGGTGTATTACATTAATTGATTTTCTCATGTTGAACCAGCCTTGCATAGCTGGGATGAATCCTACTTGGTCATGGTGTATTATTTTTTTAAGATGCTGCTGTATTTGATTTTCAACCATTTTGTTGAGGATTTTTACATCTATATTCATTAGAGAGACTGGTCTGCATTTTATTTTCCTGCAGTATCTTTGTCTGGCTTTGGTATGAGGGTGATGTTGGCTTCACAGAATGAGTTAGGTAGCCTTCCCTCCTCTTCAATTTTTTTGAAGAGTTTGAACAGAATTGGTACTAATTCTTTCTTGGATGTTTGGTAGAATTCACATGTGAAGCCATCTGGTCCTGGACTTTTCTTTTTTTGTGAGCTTCTTAATGACTGATTCAATTTCTATTTTTGTGATTGGTTTGTTGAGGTCATCTATTTCTTCTTGAGTCTATGTTGGTTGTTCATGCCTTTCTAGAAAGTTGTCCATTTCATCTCCATTGTCTAGTTTATTAGCATAAACTTGTCCATAGTATCCTCTCATTACCACTCTTATTTCCGTGGGGTCAGTAGTTATGTCTTCTCTTCCCTTTCTAATTTTATTTATTTGCATCCCCTCTCTTCTTTTCATCAACTTTGCTAAGGGCCCATCAATTTTACTGATTTTCTCATAGAACCAACTTCTGGTTTTGTTGATTTTCTAGATTGTTTTCATGTTCTCAATTCCATTTGTTTCTGCTGTAATCTTAATTATTTCTTTCCTTTTGCTTGCTTTGGGGTTAGTTTGCTGCTATTTCTCTAGTTCTTCCAAGTGAACAGTTAATTCCTCGATTTTTGCTCTTTCTTCTTTCTTGATATAGGCATTTAGGGCAATAAATTTCCCTCTGAGCATTGCCTTTGCTGCATCCCATAAATTTTGATATGTTGTGTTTTCATTTTCATTTGCCTTGAGATATTTACTGATTTCTCTTGTAATTTCTTTCTTGACCCACTGGTTGTTTAAGAGTGTGTTGTTGAGCCTCCATATATTTGTGAATTTTCTGGTCCTCTGCCTGTTATTGATTTCCAACTCCATTCCCCTATGATCTAAGAATGTGTTCTGTATGATTGCAATCTTTTTAAATTTATTGAGACTGTTCTGCAACCCAGCATATTGTCTATCCTTGAGAATGGTCCATGCGCACTTGAGAAAAAGGTGCATCCTGATGTTGTGGGGTATAATGTTCTATAAATGCTTGTTAAGTCTAGTTCATTTATTGTATTATTCAAATTCTCTGTTTCTTTATTGATACTCTGTCTAGATGTTCTGTCCATTGATAAGAGTGGGGAATTGAATTCTCCAACTATTATGATAGATGTATCTATTTCTCTTTTCAGTGTCTTCAATGTTTGCTTCATGTATCGTGGAGCACTCTGGCTCGGTACATAAATATTTATGATTGCTATGTCTTGTCAAATTGTTCCTTTTATTAATCCATAGTGTCCTTCTTTGTCTCTTTTAATTGTTTACATTTGAAGTCTAATTTGTTGAATATTAATATAGCTATTCCTGCTCTTTTCTGATTGTTGTTTGCATGAAATATCTTTTCCCAACCTTTCACTTTCAACCTATGTTTGACCTTTGGTCTAAAATGCATCTCCTATAGACAGCATATAGATGGGTCCTGATTTTTAAACCATTCTGCCAGTCTATGTCTTTTCATTGGGGAGTTTAATCCATTAACACTTTGTGTTATTACTATAAGGGAAGTACTTTCTTCTACCATTTTGTCTTTTGGATTTTATATGCCTCTTTTTACCTTTACTTATAGTCTTCATTTCTGCACTATTCTCCACACCTCTCTCTTCTGTCTTTTCCTATCTCTCTTTAGTGCTCTTTTTAGTATTCTTGGTCTCTTGGTCACGAATTCTCTCAGTGATTTTTTTTGTCTGAAAATGTTTTAATATCCCCCTCATTTTGAAGGAACATTTTGCTGGATATAGAATTATTGGTTGGCAGTTTTTCTCTCTTAAAATCTTAAATATATCATACCACTGTCTTCTCACCTCCATGGTTTCAGCTCCTATGCATAGTCTTATTGGGCATCCCTTGTATGTGATAGATTGCTTTTTCTCTTGCTGCTTTCCAAACTCTCTCTTTCTCTTTGATATCTGACATTCTGATTAGTAAATATCTTGGAGTATGTCTATTTGGATCTATTCTGTTTGGGGTACGCTCACTTCTTGGATCTGTAATTTTAAGTCTTTCATAAGAGTTGGGAAATTTTTAGTGATAATTTCCTCCATTAGTCTTTCTCCTCCTTTACCCTTGTCTTCTCCTTCTGGGACTCCCACAATACATATATTCGTGCACTTCATATTGTCATTCAATTCCCTGAGTCCTTGTTCATATTTTTCCATTCTTTTCCCTATATTTTCTTTTGCTTGTCAGATTTCAGATGTCCCATCCTCCAGTTCACTAATCCTATTTTTTGCCTCTTGCAATCTAGCATTGTACGTTTCCATTGTTTTTTTTTTCATCTCTTCCACTGTGCCTTTTAGTCCCATAAGTTCTGTGATTTGTTTTTTTCAGACTTTCAGTTTCTTCTTTTTGTTCATCCTTGCCTTCTTTATATCCTCCCTCGATTTGCTGATTTGATCTTTGATGAGATTTTCCATATGTGAAAATCTCCTGTAGTTGTTTCAACTCCTGTATCTCATTTGAATTGTTGGTTTATTCCTTTGACTGGGCCATATCTTCAATTTTCCTAGTATGATATGTTAGTTTTTTGTTGGCATCTAGAAATTTAATTTCCTTAGTTAGTTTATTTTGGAGATTGTTTTCACTCTTTTACCTAGTTTTCTTGCTGGATGGCTTTGTTCTCTATCTGTTCCTTGACTTTTAGTTAAGCTTATTCTAGACCTCTAGCATAGGTTTTGTTTAATGGATCAGAATTTTTTAGTTCTTGTTTCTTGCCCTGCCTGTATGATGCCTTCTTTTATCTTAGGAGGGTCTGATTAGGTATTATAGACCCCAGGCAGATATCCCCAGACCAAACTGGTCTCCTCTTAGGAGGAAAAAAGTCACTTATATCAGTTTTCCTTGAGGGTGAAACCCAGCAGGTTGACAGACTTTCCTATGAAGCCTCTAGGCTCTGTGTTTTTCCTATACTGTCTAGTGTGTGATACTTGTCTGCCTGCAGGCTCCATCAGCATAAAGTGATGCATTATCTTTAACTTCAGCAGACTCTCCCTGCTGAGGGCATTGTTGAGACAGAGGAGTATTTGTAGGTGGCTTTAATCACTTCAGCTTTCCAGTCCCTGGGGTCTGAATTCCTTGAGGGAGGGATACCACCTGAGCTGGGGAAGGCAGCGCCTCCAAGGAATTATCTCCTTTCACCCAACCAGCCTCTTTGTCTCTCAGACAAGCTTAATTCTGCCCTTGCTTGGGGCAGTTGGAGCCTGAGATCAGTTAAGCTGTAGAAACAAAGAAAAAAAAATCCTTTTCAGAGTAGGACCCTCATTCCTTGGGTGTGTTAATCTAGAACTTAAGTTGGTGGGTGGCCACAGTGGCTCAGCAGGCAGAGTTCTTGCCTGTCATGCAAAAAAAAAAAAAAAAAAAAGAGCTTAAGTTGGTACGTTGTTCTATGTATCTCCAGGTCCTATGTGCCCCCTTTTTTTTTTTTTAGCATCCAGATCTTTTCAAGTATTTTGTGTTGTTCAATCAAAAAAAAAATCTCTTTTTTTCCCTAGTCAGCCCTGCCCCCTCTGCACCAGGGCAAAAAATAGTAACTTTAGCTTTTATTCAAAGTTTAGCTGAGTTGGGGGCCTATTTTTATTAGTCAGAATTTGTTAATTAATTCCACAATTGGAGCTTGGTTGAGCTCAACCCTTTGCAGTTAGTAGGGTCTCTTTCCTTTCCCCTCTGTGAACCAGCCTGTGGGGGAGAGGCACCAGCCTCCACGACTTGGGGGACTCACAGTTCTGGGTGGAATTGCAGCTGGTCCATCTTGTCCAGACTTGTGTAGGCAAGTCACTGCAGTGTGTCCAGTTACTGATGTGGCCCTAGCAGTTGTTCTGTATTGTTCCTGGCTATTTACTAGCTGCTCTGGAGGACGAACTAAATTCCATACCCAACTAAGCTGCCATCTTGTCCACCTCTACTCTCTTGGGAGGTTTTTGATGACTCATTCAATCTCTTTACTTATGATTGGTTTGTCAAGGTCCTCTACTTCTTCTCTAGTCAGTTTTGGGTTTTCATGTGTTTCTAGGAAGTTGTCCATTTTTTCCTTACTTGTCTAGATTGTGGGCACACAGTTGCTCATAGTATCCTCTTATTATCTCTTTTAGTTTCACAGGATCAGTAGTAATATGCCCCTCCCATTTAGGATTTTATATATTTACATTCTTTCTCTTTTTTTTCTTTGTCAGTCTAGATAAGGGTCCATTGATTTTATTGATTTTCTCAAAGAGCCAACTTCTGGTTTTGTTGATTCTCTATATTGTTTTTGTTCAATTTCATTGATTTCTGCTCTAATGTTTGATATTTTTTTTTTTCTTCTGTTCACTTTGGGAGTAGTTTGCTGTACTTTCTCTAGTTTCTCCAAGGGAGCAGTTAATTCTTCATTTTTGCTCTTCTTTTTAGATATAGGCATTTAGGGCAATAAATATCCCTCTCAGCACTGGCTTCGCTGCATGCCATCAGTTTTGATATGTTGTGTTTTCATTTGCATTTGCCTTGAAAAATTTACTGATTTCTCTTTCAATTTCTTTCTTGACCCAGTGATTGTTTGAGTGCGTTATTTAGCTTCCATATATTTGTGAATTTTCCAATTCTTTGTCTGTTATTGATTATAGCTTCATTCCATTATGATCCAAGACATTGTTTTGTATAATTTCAATCTTTTAGAATTTACTGAGACCTGCTTTTTGACCCAACCTGTAGTCTATCCTGGAGAATGATCCACGAGAATTTGAGAAGAATGTACATCTTGCTGTTGTGGCATGCAATGTTCTGTATATGTCTGTTAAGTCTAGTTTATTTATCCTATGATTCAAGATCTGTTTCCTCATTGTTCCTCTGTCTAGATGTTCTATCCATTGATAAGAGTGGTGTAGCAAAGTCTCCAACTATTATTGTAGTGGTATCTATTTCTCCATTCGGTGTTGTGAGTGTTTGCCTTATGTATTTTGGGGCATTTTGCTAGGTACATAAATATTTATGATTGTTATTTCTTCTTGATGGGTTTTCCCTTTTATTAATACATAGTGTCCTTCATTTTCTTTTTAACTGTCTTACATTTAAAGTCTTATTTGTATGACATTATTGTAGATACCCCCACTCTTTTCTGGCTGCTGCTTGCATGAAATACTTTTTCCAATATTTCACTTTCAACTTACTTTGTCCTTGGGTCTAAAATGAGTCTCTTTAGACAGCATATAGATTATCCTGTTTTATAATCCACTCTGCCAATCTATGTCTTTTGATTGGGGAGTTTAATCCATTAACATTCAATGTTATTACTGTAAGGGCTGTACATTCTTTAACCATTTTGTCCATTAGATTTTATAAGTCACATCTTATTTTTTTTCTCTCTTTCTACCCTTTTAGTTGCCTTTACCAATAACCTTTATTTCTACACTCTCCTCCAAACCCCTCTCTCCTGTGTTTTCCTATCTGTCTGCAGTGCTCCCTTCATGATTTCTTGTATAGCAGGTCTCTTGTTCATAAACTATCTTGATGTCTGTTTATCAGTGTATATTTTAAAATCTCCCTCATTTGTGAAGGACAGATTTTCTGGATAGAATTCTTGGCTGGCAGTTTTTTCCTTTCCCTTAAATATATCATACTATTGCCTTCTTCCTCCATGGTTTCTGCTGCAAAATCTGCAGTTAGTCTTATCGAACTTCCCTTGTATGTGATGGATCACATTCTCTTGCTGTTTTCAGAATTCTCTCTTTGTATTTGGCATTTGACAATTTGATGAGTAAGTGTCTTGAAGTAGATCTATTTGGATCTATTCTGTTTGGGACACATTGCACTTCTCGGATCTGCAATTTTATATCTTTCATAACAGTTGGGAAATTTTCAGTCATTGTTTCCACAATTATTCTTTCTGCCCCTTTTCCCTTCTCTTTTCTTTCTGGGATACCTAAAACATGTATATTTATGCACTTCATTTTGTTGTTCAATTCCCTGAGACCCTGCTCAAATTTTCCCATTCTTTTCCCTATCTGTTCTTTTGTGTGATTGTAGATGCCTTATCCTTTAGGTTGCTGATTCTTTCTTCTGCCTTTTCAAATCTGCTGCTATGTGTCTTCACTGTACTTTTTCTCTCTTTGATTCCTCATTTCATTCCCTCCTCCTCTTCTTCTTCCTCCACCACCTCCTCCTCCTTCTATTTTTTTTGCAAGCTTCCAAGTTCCTCTTTATGGTCACCCAGTGCTTTCTTTATATCCTTCACCACTTTTGCCTGATTTCTCTTCAACTTACTGAATTGATTTAGAAGATTAGCTTGAACATCCTTAATTAGTTGTTTCAATTCCTGTATCTCATCTGAAGTCTTAGTTTGTTCCTTTGACTAGGGCTTATCTTCATACTTCTTGGTGTGACTTGTGTTTTTTGCTGATGTCTAGCATCTGATTTTTCAGATTAGTTCATTCTGGGCTCATTTTCTCTCTCTTGCTGAGGGTTTTCTTGTTGATTGGCTGTGTGCTCTAGTTCTTCTTTGACATTTATTTCAGCTTATTCTAGACTTATGGCATAGCTTGTGTTTGTCCAAAATTTGTTCAGCTCTGATTTGTCTGATTCTTGCCCTGCATACGTGAAATGATTTTTGAGGTTGAACTGTTTATGCAGTTGTTTCACTGCAGTAAAACACTTTCTCTTTTCTCTTCCTCCTCAAGGAACATTGATCTACTCTGTTTATTTTTTATTTGGCTCTATATGTTTTTAACCCTCCTTTTGCTGTCTCTAGCAACTTTCACCTACAAGGCTGATTCTGGAAGGAGTGTCCCTCAGTAAGGATCTATCACAGTCAGTTTTCCCAGATAAGACTGGTCCATGACTCCCAAAGGGATGTTGGATCAGTACCAAGTTTCCTTGGGGAAAAGACACAGATAGGTGCCAGCCTTTCCCGTCAAATGTCCTCATTCTGTGCTTTTCCTGTCCTGCCCAGCAGATGTGCTTGTCAGCCTACTGCTCCCCACAGGCCAAAAGTGGTACTGTGCCTTTAATTCTCAGTTGACTCTGCCCCTGCCAGGGTATGGTTAGACAGAGGTTGCAGGGGAGGTTGGTTGAAATTCTTTCTGTTTTATCAGTTCCTGCTGGGGATATGATTGAGACAAGGCTAAGGGAAAGGTATTTGAAACTGCTTCTGTTTTCCCAGCCCCTGAGGTCTGAATTCTCTAAATAACAGCCACTGCCTGTGCTTGGCCTTGCCCCTCCCCTCACCATTTCTTGGGGAGTAGTTGCACATCAGCACCCTGTTCCCTGCAGGCAGGAAATGTTACAGGACTTTCAAGCAGCCCCACTTCTGCCCCAGCTAGTGGATGGTTGAGGGAAAGGATGGGCACTGCTTTTTGTAGGTTGAAACTATTGCTGATATCCTTGCCCATGGGGTCTCAATTCTCTGAGTGACTACCACACTTGTGCTGGGTCCTGCCCCCCACCTCATTTCCTTGGTTAATAGTCACCCTTAAATGACCTGTCTTTGCTGACTGACAGATTACTATGCCTCTCAGTCAACCCTGCTTCTGACCCTGGCTAGTGACAGGTGCAGGGCTGAAAATGGAAACTGCTGGCTGTCTCTTTAATGGGCTGCTTAAAAAATATATATAATCATTCTCAGAGCTGCATAGTAGCACCCTGGGTTTGCCAATAAAGAGCCATATTTGGTACCTAGCTCTATCTGTCCCTTTTCTTGGTCACTTTTCCAACCATCTGAGCTCAGCCAACTCCAGAAGCCACTATCTTTCCATCAGCCCTTCTTCTTCCCTGCTGGGAGCACAGCTGAAAGAGAAGTCCCAGTTTCTTTCTTGGTGGCATTGTAGATTTATCTGTGCTTGGAGCTGGTATTCAGTAGTCTGAATTCATTAATCAAACCCATAATAAGACACATAAGGGGACACTGGCTGAGTTACCTTCCTTTGCTCCTAGGAGAGAGGGCTTCTCTTCTCCACCAGGAAATGACTCTCATGTCAGCCTGCCATGCCAGTAGGGGAGAATGTACCTACAGCTATTTACTGTAATCTATCAGTTTCACTCTTTTATTCCTAGCTGGTGTATAGGTCTCCAAAGCCTCCAAAATGTTGTTTCAGTTCCTGGCTATTTACTAGGTTCCCTGGAGGACAGACTAAATCCTAGAACTGCCTATGCCACCACTGCCCTTCCCTTCTCAAAAGCTGGTCACTTTTTAAAGTCTCTTGTATGTTTCTCAGTGTTTGATTCCATCTTTGTTTCTTTAAACATTTAATACATTTTGTGTTGTGTGTTATGTATCTGATAATTCTAACATTAGTATCTGATAATTAAATCTATTGCTTTGTGTTTCTGTTTATTTTAAGTCATGATATTTTGTTTCCTCATATGCTTGGTAATTTGGGGGAGGGGTGCTAATATGAGGTTGGCTTTAATTAGGGGGGAGCCTGACAAGCACGAGATGATGTTTTTCTCCAGAGGATATTTATGCTTTCTCTTTCCCATAGTGAGGATGGGGCCACTGAATTTCTTTAGGTTTCCCCTGACACTGCAGATGTGGGTAGGATAAATTCCAGCCCAGATCTGACTGTACAGGAGAGGTTCTTTTCTACCCAGCACTGAGATGGAGATAGACGGGTTACCCTCCTGTCTCCTTCTAAGGGCAGGTATATTTTTCTACTCACCTCCTCACCCATTTATGCAGCTGTCTGTATTGCACACAACCAAGGTCTAATGTCTTGCTCTTTTTGTGAGGTTATTGGTGTAAGGATTTGGCCTCTAGGAAGGCTAAGGTTCCACATTTGCTTATGGCTCTGCTGCCAGCAACTAGTTTTGTTGTTGTTGTTGTTGTGGGAGGTGGGGGGAAGTGGAGGAGAGTGGAAGACCCTCTTGGGCATTTCCCTTAGTTTCTATGATCCCAACAATGCATTTAAGATCCTTGTGGTGACTTATCTGGCACCTAGATGCTTTGCTACAGGAGAACTTTTCAGAAAGTCTTGTCTGCCACACAGCAGGAAATTAAAGTCTCAGATGGAGTTTTGACATCAAGCAGACAAGCTGCAAAAGAATATCTGACTCACAAAACCTTAGGCTCTTTTGGAGCCTAGGATCCCTCCTACAATTTCTCCTTTACTCCCTGTGAATTCCCCCTTAAGGTCATGGAGGGTCATTTCTTAAAAGTGACCTTTGTTCAGCACTGCCGCAACTCTCTCAAAAGGTTTCCTTAACTTCAGATTGGAAGGTAGGGGACAGAATGGCTCAGGGACAAGCTCTTGAAAAAGCTGCCTTTCTTGGAGCCTCAGATGCGCTGTGGGACTCTGGTCAAATTACTTCAACTTTGTGGGTCTCGATGAACTCATCTGTTAAATGGTGATAATAATAATATAGCCTTCTTATAGACTGTCAGCTCTTTTTTGGAAGAAATCATCCAGATACAAGCCTTCCATCAGAGATTTAGGAATTCAAATGATACATGCTCTAGCCTTGAAATATTTTTTTCTTTTATTTATTTATTTTTAATAAAAAAATTAACAACAAACAAAAACATTCTTAACATGATCATTCCATTCTACATATATAATCAGTAATTCACAATATCATCATATAGTTCATTTCTTAGAATATTTGCATCAATTCAGAAAAAGAAATAAAACGAAAACAGAAAAAAATGATTATACATACTGTACCCCTTACCCTTCCCTTTCATTGATCACTAGCATTTCAAACTAAATTTATTTTAACATTTGTTCCCCCTATTATTCATTTTTATTCCATATGTTCTACTCATCTGTTGACAAGGTAGATAAAAGGAGCATCAGACACAAGGTTTTCACAATCACACAGTCACATTGTGAAAGCTATATCATTATTCAATCATCATCAAGAAACATGGCTACTGGAACACAGCTCTACATTTTCAGGCAGTTCCCTCCAGCCTCTCCATTACATCTTGAATAACAA
>PVIY010042765.1:0-20756 GCA_004026745.1 Myrmecophaga tridactyla | reverse complement strand
ACACACCGAGGGGGAGAGACACACCCGGAAAGAGAAAATGTTTCATCAAAGACTTTAAGATATAGACATTTCTTCACCAGGCCTCGGGGTGCCTTCCTTTCCCATGGCAGGAAATCTGGCTTCAGACTTTGCCTTCTTCACCTCCTGAAGCAGAAAGGAACACACTAGGGTACACTCAGTTGGATGTGGGGCTCACTCTGGGGGTTCTCTTTGGGAAGGTGCTCAGCCAGATGCCCTCCTGCGGTTTTGAGGCTCTGCAGCTGAGTTTCAAAAACACGTGCAAGCTGTGGCCCCTGCTGCAGAAGTGGGTAGAGGAAGCTGACAACAATGACAATCTTCAGAAGATATGCAAATCAGAAACCCTCTAGCAATGGGTCAGAAAGAGAAAGCAGAGACCATGGAGAATGGAGTGAGGGGCCACCTGGAGAATATGTTCCTGCAGCAGGGCAGCCACACTGCCCAGCTGCTGGGGCTGCAAAAGGACATGGTCTGGGTGTGGTTTTGTAACCAGCACTAGAAGGACAAGCGATCAAGTAGTGACTATTCACGAGAGGAATTTGAGGCTGTTGGGTCTCCTTTCCCAAAGGAGCCAGTGTTCTTTCCTCTGACATCAGGGTCCTATTTTGGGAGACCTCAGGCTATGGGGGCCCTCACTTCACTTCTCTGTCCTCCTCTATCCCTTTCCCTGAGGGTGAAGGCTTTCTTTCTGTCCAGATCCATTTCCC
Source organism: Myrmecophaga tridactyla (assembly GCA_004026745.1). Lineage (NCBI taxonomy): Eukaryota > Metazoa > Chordata > Mammalia > Pilosa > Myrmecophagidae > Myrmecophaga > Myrmecophaga tridactyla. Next base: position 20,031 of record PVIY010042765.1, on the reverse strand, counting down.
TCTGTGCCAATCTGGACTCTCTTATGTATTCAAACTGAGGTGCCTGACCTTCTCAGGAGCAGTGGGTAGGGGCTGGGGAGAAGTGGAGAAGGGAGGAGCTGGGGAAATAGTACCGTGGGAGGTTGTAACCAGGGCTTTTGGGATTACGTTCTAAATGCACTGAGGAAGGCATTGGAAACACGAAGAATGGGGCAGGGAATTTGGGAGGAAACCAGTTGGAGGGAAGTTGAAGTTCAATTGATCCTCTCGATTTTAATCTCCGAATCACTCTCACTTTGTTCTTAAGTAAATAATTCTGGGACACAATAAAAAAAGATATTATTAGCATTTCTGTCATATTATAATTGTCAATTAATGTTGAGCCAAGCAATGTGGAATCATACTCCAGTAAACAAGTATAGATAGTGGAGTGCTTTTCTTTATTAAAAGTTTGCATTGTTTGAACATATTTATTTACCTGAAGCCTTTTAATGACGTTTTTCTTAAGTAGAAATATAATTTTAATAAGCACCGAGAGTGAAACAATTATTCAGCTGTGGCATATAGTATTTGAAGTTTTTTCCCCCTTCCTTTACTCACCGCTTTGATGTTGCATAAGCATTCACAAATATCAGTTGCTGTTGACATCCAAACCAGCAAATGTATTTAGCACAATACACCGGAGACTGGAAAGCAAAGCTTTTAATTAACCTTTAGGGAATTTTCTAAGGTTTTAAAAAATGAGACAAAGGTAACACACTATGTTACCCATGTAAGGCAATAGATTGTCAATGAAAAAATTTGCCAATGAAATCTGAATAACCAAAAATATGCTTTGAATGACCGAAAATATGCTGACTACTGAAAACAGCAAAGAATAGCCAATAAATGTGGTCCCATGATTAACTTGAATTTTTATAAAGTCCACCAGCCCTAGGCAAAATTGTGAGAAGGTTTGCTCCCTACTTCTTTTTGACACCTCTCCACTCAGGGACCCCTCCTGCCTGGCCCCTCTACTGCTCCCTTTCAAGGTTCCAGAAATGCTGTCCTTGCAGACAGCCCCTGGAGGTTTCCACCTTCCCTCCCTTCACACCCCAGTGTGCTGGATTGAACTGCGTGCCCCAGTTTCAACACGTCCTTGATCCTGGTGTGCATTCTTGTGGGTGTGGACACGTTGTAAGATCTTTTTGGTTAAGGTGTGGCCCACCAAGCCAGGCTGGATCACTGGAGCCCTTTACAAGCAGAGGGAAAGCCAGGTGGAGAGAGAAGCCAGAAGCTGGAAGGCAATGGAACCGCCCCAGAATGCCACTGTCGGTGGGGAGAGAGCGTGGCCTTGCTGATGCCTTGATTTTAGACTTCTCCTAACCTCAAAACCACAAACAGATAAATTCCTGTTGTTTAAGACAACCCACGGAGGGATACTTGTTTTAGCAGCAGGGACACTAAAATACCTGGTCAAAGCCTACCTGCAGGGACTCCTGCTTTCTTGTCCTTCACTTTCCAACATAATGGGCATTTCTGAGTTCCAGATATGGTGCTAAATGCTTTGCATTTAATCCCCCCCAAACAATATCCTGAGTAGGTATTCATATCCCTACTGTATAAGGAAGGAAACTAGGCTCAGGGCATCAGTGGCTCACCTTAGCAATGTACACAGGAAAAGCCAGTCCCTTCCTTCCCTCATTCTCTCTTTTCTTAAGGAAGATTTTCTGGAAATAACTGCCAGTGTTTTGTTTTGTTGCCAGAGTCCTTGTGGCTTAGACCCAGTCGCCGACTCGTGTCCATTCTTTCATTGACTATCCAGTCCTACGGTCAGTCAATGCAGATTCTGGATTTTTCCCTCCACCCCCTACCTACTCCACCCACTCCAGTCCATCCTGGAAGCCATCCCAGACTCATCTTTCTCAAACATGTCCCTCCTCCTGGTCCTCTGGAGGGCCAGGGGCAATTACCTGGAGCTGGTGAGCAGGATGGATGGGCAGCTGGGAAGACATTTGTTGTTGTTCCCTCCTCCCATCTTCTCTCCTCTACTCTTCTCCTTTCTCTCCTCCTCCACTCTGATCTCCCTCTCTCTCTCTCTCTCTCTCTCTCTCTCATGTTCTCTCCCCTCCCTTTCTTTTCTCCTCTCTTTTCTCTCCTCATCCTTCTTACTTCTCATTTTCCTGAGATTGTCAGATGGAACAGGCATGAAACCAGCACTGGCACCTGTTGCTCTCCTAGTCCCTTCCCCTCCCCTTCTGCTTTCAGCACACACATCCCCTACCCACCTCCCTGGCCCCCCTAATACCTTAATCTCACCCCATTATTCGGCTGTACCAGTCAGGGGCCCATCAGGAGACAGAAACATTGAAAGTATAATACAAAGGAGTATTAACTATGACAGGGAACTAATTCTAAAGCTGCAAAGAAAACCCTGAAAAATACCATAAGACGGATAGAGAATATCCATGGAAGTATAGCCTTGGAAGGGGGGCCCCTCTCCAAGGCAGAGTTCAGACGCTATATGGAGGAGGTGAGGTTGCAATTCACCAGGTAGAAGGAAGTTCTCTGGGTCATCTCAGTTACTGGGCAAGGAGGAAGCATGTCCCTGGGATGGAGGCTGGCTGAGGAGGGTGGGAGAGTGCAGAGGGGCGCGGGTGTAGGCTCTCTCCCGCAGGGTGGTGTGAGGTTTGGTGTGTGCAGTGTGTGTTACAGGAGTGCCACGGCGAGGGCGTTACTGGGTCAGGGCTGGGGCACACGGAGTGGAGTGCCATCCGTGCAGGGAGCAGAACCCCAGAAGCAAGAAGAGAAGGCTCTCCCTCCTGCACCCCCCACCCCACCGCATCCCGGAGCTCTCCATGGACAAAGTTTAACCCTGGGTTGCTGTAAAGGAGAACTGCGAGTGGGTGAAGGAGGGTGGATGTGGAGCCGAGAGGACGTGAATGGATAATCGGACTCCGCTAATCTAGCTCCACACCACTTCCCTGATTCTTTTTCCCAGCCCATCCCCTGGAGGACTGACACCACTGTCTAGCTGTTTCCCTCCAGGCTTTCCTCATTCTGGCCTTAATGGAATGTTTTCTTCCCTTTCTCATCTTGATCAGATTGTACCCATTCATTTGTCCTGGCTCAGGCTCCAGCTGGCATCCGGGAAATACCTCCTAAATCCTCTTCAGTCGTGGCTTGGTGAACCTTGTGACTTTGCCTCCCACCATTTGACCCTTGTCTCCTTAATTAGGTTGTTAGTTCTCCCTGTTTTCCTGTGATACCTGGAAAAATGCCTTACCCTTCATAGACCCTCAATTGATATTATGTGATTAATTGATTGCCTGGGAATAAGTGAGAAGGAGTAGAAATTTCCAGATCAGGGAAGTTAGTTGGGGAATGTTCAGAGATCTCTTGAATAAAAATTCACTGTTTTTGCTGCTTTCTCCACTTATGCCCGAGACCCAATCTGAGTGTTTTTAAGAGATTAAAACATTCCTTGACATTCAGCCCTCTGCACTTCCCTTCTGATATTATGAAATATAGTTATTGCAATAGCACCAATAAGTAGCATGTAATTCCCTTCCATAATTCTGGGTACCGGGTAAAGGAGATGTAAAAATGTCAGGAGAAAATCGAAATGAGTTTTGCCTGCTCTGACCCTAGCTTGATTGGGGAAAAAAATCTCTTTCTTCCTTTATTACTTTATAAAACAGAGTTGCTTTCATGATTGAGACTTGTTTCTCAAGATGAAATGCTAGAGCTCATAAAGAAGTGGAGAGCGCTTCATAAGGGACAGTTTATCGGATCGATGCTGCTTTGTGTTATTACTACTCTGTGTTTTCCCAAATGGCCTGTAAGTTTTCTCAAATTGCTCTGATTTTCAATAGTTAGAACTAGGATACATTAAAAGTTTTGGCCTGGGCAGTGAGTCATTTGTTGTTTATCAAATAAGGCTCCTCTACCCTCTCTGCTGGCATTTCGAGACAGTTCTAAATTATCAATTTCCTTTTGTATCTGAGCAAGGTCTTTCTTGATAACCTCCTACCATTAGACTGAGTTGATGTTCCTCTTTAGTATTTCCACAGCATTAAGTATATATTCCCTGTATTGTGTCATGTCACGCATGTATTATATCTCTGACCTGTAGCTATCAGTTAAGTTCTTGTAATTATGGAATATACCATCTGTTCTAGTTTGCTAACTGCCAGAATGCAACACAACAGAAACGGGTTGACTTTTAATAAAAGGGGATTTATTTTGTTAGTTCTTCAGAGGAAAGGCAGCTAACTTTCAACTGAGGTTCTTTCTTACGTGGGAAGGCACAGGGTGATCTCTGCTGGCCTTCTCTCCAGGCCTCTGGGTTCCAACAACTTTCCCCAGGGTGATTCCTTTCTGCATCTCCAAAGGCCTGAGCTGAGCTGCGAGTGCTGAGATGAGGTATGCTGAGCTGCTTGGGCTGTGCTACATTGAGGTCTCTCATTTAAGCACTAGCCAATTAAGTCAAACATCATTCATTGCAGCAGACACGCCTCCTAGCCGACTGCAAATGTAATCAGCAATAGATGGGGTTCATGTATCATTGGCTCATGTCCGCAGCAACAGAACTAGGTGCCTTCACCTGGCCAAGTTGACAACTGAATCTAACTACCACACATCTTTAACTATGTATCCCCAGGATCAAAATCAGTGACTTGCACATAGTAAAGGTTCAATAAACATTATTTGAATCAATGGATGATTGAATGATGTTGTAGCCGTAGCTGTTTTGATGGCAAACATCAATAACCCACTTCAACATGTTTTAAACATAAAGAAAATTTATTGGTTCATGTAATTGGGAAAAGGTCAAAAGGTATGAAGCAAAAGTATGCTTCAGGCATAGCTGGATGCAGGGATTCAAATTCTATCACCGTAATGTGGTCTTTTTCTCAGTATATCCTGGTTCTGCTGTCCGAAGTTTGCTTCATTGTGATAAAAGCTCTCTCTACATGGCAGAAAAGAGAAAAGAAAAAGAAAAAAGCCATGGCAAACTCTCGGCCAGCGTTTCTCAATGACGGAACTACTGACAATTTGGAATGGATAATTTTTTCATTGTGTGGAACTGTCCCATGAATTGCAGGTGTTTAGTTTCCTGACTTCTAAAGCAAGCACCATGAAATGGGTTAGTTTATACAATTGGAATTTATTGGCTAGAATAAAGTTTTGAGGCTAGAAGAGGTCTAAAATCAAGGTGTCATCACGACGCTGTTTTCTCCTGGAAGACTGTGGCATTCTGGGGCTGGCTGCCAGCTCTGCTTGGTTCTTGGCTTTTTTATCACATGGCCATGCATGCAGTGTCCTTTCCTTGCTCCTCTCTTTGCTTCTGGTCCCATTGACTATCAGCTTCTGGCTGTTCTCTCTGTCTTACTTTTACTATGTTTATAAAGGACTCCAGTAATTCAGATGAAAGTCCAACCTGATTCATTTGGCCAATACCTTAACCAAAGTGACATCTTGAAGAGACCTTATTTACAATGGATTCTCATCCACAGGAATGGATTAAGTTTAAGAACATATGTTTCTAGGGTACATAGCTCCAAGCCACCACACCTGGCTTCCAGGCAACAAATGCCAACCGCACCTCCATTCATTGTAACTACTAAAAATGTTCCCCCATTTATCCAAATGTCCCTGCCTCCAAACAATCCCAGAGAACACCTTTGTCACCTGCTCTGTACACTGGTCCTTGAAAAGCATGCTGATTGGTCCTGTTTGGATCACATTTCCTCTCCTGGCACAATCACAGCATTCACAATGTTGAGGGGCTTGGGATGGCTTCAGGGATCATCGTATCAGCTATCTGTGGCTACACAGCAAATTATTGCAAATCTTAGCAGCTTAAAAGATTTTTTTTTCCTCACCTAGTGTTTGTGAGACAGAAATCTGGGATCAACTGAGCTGGGTGGCTCTGTTTCAGAGTGAGGCTGTGGCCAGGACACTCCACAGTTGTCAGGATTCCCTTGACACTGGAGAATCCACTGCCAGGTTTGCTCGCTTGGCTGCTTGCAGGTCACAGTTTACTGCTGGCTGATGGCCAGAAGCATCCATTCCTGGCCCAAGTGGCCTGTCCACAGCCTGCCTGAATGTCCCCTCCACACGGCAGCTGGCTTCTCTGCTGTTCTTCCTGATCAGAGAGAGAAATAGAAAGAGGGAGATATTGAGATTGAAACCAGTACAGAGATGAGCTGCCATTACTTCTACTTCTTCACTGATCACACACACCAACGCTGGGGCAATGTGGGAGGGGACTACCCAAGGGTGGGAATGTCGGGATTTAGGGTACATGGGGGCTTCTAGAAGGGAGCAGACTTCACTCATTCCCGCACATGGCAGACCAGGTCATAGGAAATTCAGCTCAGGAGATTCAATCACAGGGGATGGAAGGGGCATTTCCCAAAAGGAAGTCATGCAGTGCAAACAGACACAATGAATGTCTGTTAAGAAATGAATGTTTAAGTTACTCCTCCACACCGACTCATTTACAGGATGGGGTCGGGGGGAGGGTAAACTCTGGTAAATTACTTCCATCTGCAGTTCATCATTTGCCCCTTATGAATCTTTTTCTGCTATAGACTAATGTTCCTGGTAAGCATTTATTTGTGCACAGGCTTTCACAAGCAATTCAACTGCTGATTTATAGAGAAGTTTTGGAGATCCTGGAAGTAGACCAATGTTTGAGGATTTGTCTCTTATATAAATTGCTTTTGACAGCCTGCTTACTTTTCCTTCAGGCCTCTCCTTTCTGCAGTGCTCTTTTATATAGTTTTTGATTTATAGCAAGGAGAAGCCATGAGCTCTGGCCTAGTTGTCTCAGATACCTCCCTCTACCACCTGCTAATTACTTTTGTAGGCAGTGGCAGCTAGAAAGAGGTAAGATGCAGGCCAGTAGAAGTCCTGGAAATAGGATGTGGCTGAACTCACTGTAAGAGGAGGGATGGCTGTTCAAAAGTAGGTTTCTTGATTTTATGCAATTGACTAGATTTTCTGTAGCTGTTTCCCCAGAGTCTATGTGGAATAAATAAGTGCTGTTTTCTTTTTAGGGATTAATGGCATACAGTGGCAAGGTGAGTTTTTTGCAACTTCAGTCTTTGATTGAAGTACTGCCAACTACTGAGTTACCCTGATACCCCACTGCTCTCAGTAATGAGAAGCCACTGCTTGTCTCCCACCCGCCCTGCCATCACAGAGACTGCCAGGGATCATATAAGCAATGCCAGAGGCAATTGATTGAAGATTTGGCTCCTTTGGAGACTTACCCCCAAGCCTTTGGAAAGTTGTAATAGGAATGGAGAAAATGAGTGACTCGGGAGATGGATTAAAAAGAAGTCTTTGCTGGGGTTTAACAATGCAAATAGAGGAACTGTATTCCTTTTCTCTGTCAACTAATGAAACAAAAAATTCTTAATATGAGACCTTGAGTAATTTAAGTCTGATATCTTACACAAGTTTTGTAGGTCAAATTGCGTATCCATCGACAGGGACTATTCTGTGCAATATGCATGAAGAAGTCTGACCTGGTATGGCTCAGAAGATCACCAAACTGAAACCAAACCGGGGTATTTGGGAAGGGGCTCCTAGAAATAACGTTCTGGGCAGTACAACCAGTCACATAAATGTTTTCAAAATCTACGAGACGTTTGGAAATATATCCCCTACCTCTGTTTTGGCCCTGGCAATTTCTACTCCTTTAACCTTCCAGGTAGCTGAACAGAGGAAAGGCGAGAAAGAAAAGAGAAAAAACCATCATCATTGGTAAATATACTATTTTCCTTTCTACATTCCAGAGAAGACAAAAAGGATGGAAAAGAAGAGACCACATTTGTTCAGTTTGTTTTCTCACGCTGCATCTCGTTAGGCTTGACTCTTTTATTTTACATGAGCAGTATCTGGGTGTTATGAGTTGAATTGTGCCCCTCCCCCCAAGAGATGTGTTCAAGTCCTAACCTCTGCTCTCATGAACTTGACCTTATTTGGGAAAAGGGTCTTTGCAGATGTGATGAGTTAAGATGTGATCAAACTGGATTAGTATAGCTCCTCATCCAACATGCCTGGTGTCCTCATAAGAAAGGGGCATTTATACCCAAACAGGCAGAAGGGAGAATTCCAGGGGACACCAAGGATTAGAGGCCACTGCCAGAAGCCAGGAGTGAGGCACGGAACAGATCCTTCCCTCCAAACTCCGGGTGGACGTGGCCCTGATGACACCTTAAGTTTGGACCTCCAGCCTCCACAACTGGGAAACAATATATTTCTGTTGTTTGAAGCCACCGGGTTTGTGGTACTTTGTTTGTAATGGCAGCCCTAGGAAGCTAAGACATCAGGCACAGTTGTCTATGGCTTTGATGGATGGTGTGATGATTTGAAGCTGTTATGTGCCCCAGAAAGGCCACGTTCTTTTAATCCATTCCTGCGGGTACAGACCTGTTGTAGGTGGGACCTTTTGATTGGGTTATTTCAGTTGAGATGTGAGCCACCCAATTCAGGGTGGATCTTAGTCCTTTTTACTGGAGTCCTTTATGAGAGGATAAAAGACAAAAAAAAAGTCAAGAGAGGGTAGAGAGAAAAGCCCTGGAGAAGCAAGCAAGGACCCACAGAAGCTGAGAGAGCCACTGAAGCCAGAAGCTGAAAGCAACGAAACCCGGGAGTGAAGGACGAGCAGATGCCAACCATGTGCCTTCCCATATGGCAGAGGTGTCCCGGATGCTGGCAGCCCATCTGCAGAGAAGACAACCTCCTATTGATGCCTTAATTTGGACATTGTCTTTGCTTGAGAATTGTAACTTGTATTACATTTCTGGTATACTGTATTCCAGCAGCTTCAGCAAACTGAAACAGATGAATAGGGTGTGGGATCATCCTTGGGGGTGCTGGGAGAAATGGGGATTGGGGTTAGAATCATTGCCAGAGGAGTGGCTGGGGTGTGGCTTGCCCATCTCTGTGTCCCTGCTTCTCCCCTTGCACTTAGACTCTGGCTGTTCTGCTCCACTGTGTTCCTTCCCTAGACCTGGGCCCGGACCCCACTGGCAGGGCTGGTAGAGAAACGAGCTGACGGCAGCAGGAGGGCCAGCCCGTGAGCCAAAGAGTTAAGAAAGGTAAGGGTCTCAGTTCCCCACTCAGACAGGTCTGTGTGCAGATTCTGCTGGCTTTGTGCTCTTGGACAAGTTCCTTAACCTCTCTGGGCTTCTGTTTTCTCTTCTGAACAATGGAGATAGCTATAGTAGCTCCTTAATCCACTGGACCGTCTCGAGGATACAGTCATACAGTGAGGTGAAAGGGGCCTCAGGGAGGGTCTGCTCTTACTGTCCCAGCACCCAGGCAGCCCCTCTTCCCAGGGCTGTCCCCTTTCACGGTCCCAGGAGTTCCAGGGTACGGGACATCAGAGCCGGAGAGGCCTTGCTCACAACACCTGTTTCCCTCCCTGGCTTTTAGAATCCAGTGTTTTTTTTTTCTTTTTCTTTTCTTAATCAGCAACTGCAACCTGAAATAACAGGTCAGATCTAATGCCCTGTCTAGGGTCTGCAGATAAATGATGGTGAAAGTGGCTTCCGTCACCCACCATGAGGATTTAATTCATCCCCGAGGCAGTGAGCTCACCCTTCAGGAATGGAGCTCAGCGAGCTTGCTCTAATAACTTTCCTGGCAGAGGTAGAAGTGACAGCTCAGCCTAAATCATCTTGTCACTCCCCCAACCCCTGCTGCGTCTCGACAACCTCCACTGATTTACCACTGAGTCTGAAATCCATCCATGTGGCTGAGCCAGACGTTTCGGGCCTGCAATAAACTGGCCTCTGCCACCTTTCCAGCCTCTTTCCCCACCCCATCTTACCTTTGTGGAGCATATGTTCAGGAAAACTGTATCCACTCTTTCTGGAACATTCTATGCATCACCTCTGGACTTTTGCATCACCTCTGGCCTTTTACTTAAGGTATCCTTTCACTGAATGTCCTTCTCCCATCTCTACCTGTTGAAATCTCAACATAATCCAGGGCACAATGCTAATGTTGTTTCATCAATAAAGCCTTCCATGATTTCCTGAGCCAGAAGTGATTCTGGGTTTCATAATGATTTGCTGAATTCTCATCTTGTCCATCCCGAAGCATGGTTATTTCCCTGAGCCCTCATCTTTGTGTGGGTCCTTGGCTTTACAGATCATCTTTTGTTCAACAAACACCCACTGAAGTTCTGTGACGTTCCACTATTGGGTTTGATGCTGAAGAAATAAGGATGAACTAGAGACTGAACTTGTCCAGTGGACAGACAAACATCTAATCACAATGGAATGTGAGAAGACACAGGAGCAAGGTGCTGGTACACAGGGGTGGGGAAAGGTCAGCAGTAGCAAAGTTCCTGGTGTATCCTAGGTCACACCAGGTAACTAGCCGAGGAGTGGTCCAATGAAGGGCTCACAAGTTGATCATGGATTTTGAAGGAATCTATAAGTCAAGCTGTTTGGCAGGCAATAGGAAACCAACAGAAATCATCAACTTTGGTCATTAGCCTAGGAGTGGTCCAATGAAGGGCTCACAAGTTGATCATGGATTTTGAAGGAATCTATAAGTCAAGCTGTTTGGCAGGCAATAGGAAACCAACAGAAGTCATCGACTTTGGTCATTAACCTAGGAGTAGTCCAATGAAGGGTTCACAAATTGATCATGGATTTTGAAGGAATCTATAAGTCAAGCTGTTTAGCAGGCAATAGGAAACCATCATAAGTCATTAAGTGGTGGAATGATGATGGGCAGAGCTGTACTTAAAAAAGTTCCTTTGGTCTGGACAGGTTCTATTACTGGTCCAAAGGCAGGTGATAGTTTTAGGTACTCAGCAACCTCAGCAGTGGGGTTCCTTCACTTCAGCCACTGGTAAGGAGTGATTGTTCCATCGTCCACAATGTTTGGGAAGCTATTTCTTTCTTTCCATTCCCATAGGCTCAGATTGGGCAATCATCATCAGAAACTGCTGAAAGTATGTCCTGCCTGGTCTCTCCTGCTCCGGCCCACCCAGCAGAATGTTCTGTACTGCTCTGCCTGCCATAAAGAGCTTGCCACAAGGCATTCTAGAAGCTAATTGAGGGCAGTGAGAGTGTTGTCTAGGCATGCACCAGGCAGAGGGGCCGGCCCATGCTGGGATCTGTCATCAGGGACTGGTCCACGTATGGCCTGTTAAATCCTGACTGCTGACTGATGGGTGTTGAGAAGTGAGTGGCACACTGTAAGCTGAAATGGGAGGAGCCAGGATATGGCTTATGAACTGTAGACACTTGGACAGCTCTGCAAGTGGCTGGCATCCCAGGTAAAGTAAGTGGCGCAAAGGAGTAACCCAGGCTCATGGAAGAGCTGGGAGTGCTCCACTGTGAGAGTAAGGTGGGCTTGCAGGTCTTGGCTGGCTGAGGAGCCTCTGGGCTTGGTTGGCAGCAAAGAAAATGTGCATGGGCAGTTGGAGCTTGCAGGAGCCCAGAAATTATTTCAGGATCTCTGGATCCCCATCTGTGGAGTGCAACTCAATCCATGCCGACCCTGGTTGATACGTCTGAGGACGCTTACTTATTTCTTGTTGTCAGATCAGGCTCAGGGGCTGCAGGAGTCCCACAGTAGGCATGACTGTGGGTGGGCTGGAGAAGTCAAAGACAGGGAAAGTGAGGAGGGCTGACAGTTGTCCTGGTATCATGTAGACTTTCTTAAATTAGCTTTGGGGAGAGAAAATAGGAAAGAAGAGCCAGAAAGTCGGCAAAAAGACTTTTCCATACCATCTGTGATGGGAGGCAGAAAGCTGCCAAGAGAAGCCATGTGCTAGAGCTAATTGGTAGAATTAGAATGCAGAAGTAACATATCACCCTGCTAAATCAAGGGGCTTTTTCTTTTTTTTCTTTTCTCTTCTCCTTTCATTTCTTTCCCCTCTTTCCTTCCTTTATTCCATTCCATTCCGCTTTATCCTATTTCTGTTGGTTTTCTTTCTTTTTTAAACACATAGCTCTTTGGATCCTCAAAGTGATGGCACAACTTGGAAAACACAGGTCTGAAGATCTGAGACAATAAGAAAAGGAATTGTGTAAGCTAGTGAACCAAGATTAAACTGAGTCACATTTGATAGTTTAATGTAAGGAGGTGCTAACTTTGAGTGTATGAGTTTGATTTTTTAGCAATCTTGCTACACATTGGATTTCTGATTTGCAGCACCATTTTAAGGAATATTTGTTTTAAAGAGAAAATAAAATAACTGGATCATTGCATGCCTTGATAGCTCACTTTTTTGTATTACTTGTGAGGGATGGTTTAAACTGTGGGTCTAAAACTGCTGTACCACGTGCAAACAGCCACCTGGTAGAGCGAACACTTGGAGGAATTAAGGAGTCTTTAGATGAATATCTTAAACTTTCCAGCTTATTCAGAAACTTCAAAGGCCTCATAAAGGACTTGTACTTCTCAGGGTGGAATTTTTCCATCTTTCCTAGCAGATAAGGGAACTAGGACTCTGAGGAGTCGTACCAATGGAGTTAGCATCTCACTAGGCTTGTATAATTTAGAAACTTGTTCTATTTCTGCCCTGTTGTCACCATCTTCCCATGGCCTTTTTACAAATCCTAAGGGGCCAATGGATATTAGAGTCAAGAGATAGTAAAGGGAGCTCCCTAAATGCCGGTCATGGGCACAGGAAGGGCACTGCATGTAGACAGAAGACTTACTGACCCTAATTTGCTTGCATTCAGCCCTGTTTTCATACCTCTAGCCTTCTACCTTTGAAACATGCAGATATCTCTGCCCTAAGTTGACCCACTCATGACATTAGGCACATGCACAGCATCTCCTGAAAGTGGCACAGCTATCTTTAAGCACACTGCAGCCTGTGTGTGTGTCCTCTTTCACTTGGCAGCCCATCAGCCCAGCCCAATGTATCTCTCCTACACGACATTCAAGACTGTTCCTCTTTGCTCCTCCATTTGCGCCTGCTTAATGGGATGACCCCAACAAGGATACATGTAGCAGAAGGATCACAGCTGTGGTCTCCAGTTCCTGATCCAGGAGCCATTATTCCACCAGCTTGTCCCTTAAAGGGTGTCCCCAAAGAGCTATTCAGTATTGGGATTAAGAGTACACTTAGCTGATTTTCTCCAGTAAAACTGATCACTTTTCAGATCTCAGTTGGGTTTTCTCAAACAGAATTTAAGTATGATTATTGCCTACGGAGCAGGAGACAATTTGTTCTCTCCCTGAGGATGTGTCAAATCAGTAGCTGATGTCTGTTTTGGCAATATGGGCACTTGAGACATTAAACATTAACAAAGAACATTGTTTTCTATGCCATGAAGACACAAACCAATAATACATTTTTACTTATGGTGAAGTGGAATAAGTCCTGGGCTTATGGAATAAGTCCATAGGATCAGAAAACCTAGATTCAAGTTCCAGCTGCTTGACCTTGAACAATGCACATAACTCAGTGTCCTCGTGTGAAATGGGGATAATGATTCCATTAATGGTATAAAATCCTCACAGAGCAGCTGTGAAAATCAAGATGGGATAACGTAGGATGGTGCAATGGTGGCTCAGTGGTAGAATTCTTGCCTGCCATGCCTGAAACCCAGGTTCCATTCCCGGTGCCTGCCCATGCCAAAAAAAAGGGGGGCGGGGATAATGTATGTGAGTGAGCTCCTCCAACTGTTAAATCTTAGGCAGATGTTAGACATTGAAGGTTAAAATATATACCATACATTTTCTCTTCCAGGATCCACAGGCTTTCAGCTCAATGACTCACATGCTGGTGGTAAGAATCCATGTGTTATCAATGACATAAGGCCCCCAAAAGCAACCTGGGAATTTTTGTGCTCTCTCCACACCTCACCTCCACGAAAATTACTAACAAGAGTGTAAAGGTTGATAGAAATGTGTTTCACTTCAAATGGCATAAAGACTGTGTTTTGGCACATTATTTTATGCACGTTATTCTTTTCTTCTATCTATCCATTCACCCATCCATTCAGCCACCCACCCATCCATCCATCCATCCATCCATCCTTCCACTCATCAGTGCATCTAAACAACATTTACTGAACACATATTAGGCATATGGGAATATACAATTGATTAGGTCATGGTTTCTGCCCTTTAGTTCCTCACTATACCGAGAAAGACAAATTAGTAAGCAAATAATTAAAATATCACTTGAACAAGAGCTATAAACAGGCCAAACAGCCTGCCCTCCCTCTGTCCCATCCTTCCTTCCTCCCTCCTTCTTTCCATTCATCCATTCATTCTTTGCATACAGCAGGGTACTCCAATGAGATTAGAACCCTTTTTTTTAAAGAAACACTGTGGTGTTCTGAAGCTGTATTTATCCCAGAAAAACAAGACCTTAAAACTAATCCATTCCCGTGGGTGTGAACCCATTTTCAGTAGGACCCTTTGATGAGATTATTTCAGTTAAGGTGTGGTCCACCTCAATCAGGGTAGATCTTAATCTTATTACTGGAGTCCTTTATAAGCATAATGAAATTCAAACACAGAGAAAAAGATGCAAGAAGCAAAAAGCTGAACATCAATGGAATCCAGAAGAGAAGGGAGAGACCAGGAGACATTACCATGTGCCTTGCCATGTGACAAGCGAAGGACCAAGAATCGCCAGCAGTCAGCTCCAGAATGTCACTTTTCAGTAAGAAAGAATTGCCTTGATGACACCTTGATGTAGGCTTTCTTTTACTCTCAAAACTGAGAACAAAAACATTCCCATTGTTTAACCTGACCCATTTCAAGATATTTGCTTGAGGAGCCCAGGAAACTAAAATGAATACCAATACAGGAAGAAATTGCTAATTTTAAAGCTGCTTATACTTTTTCTGTTTGTCAGAAGATAGAGCACAGACTACTTTATTAATTGCTGAATAACATGTCAATGGACTTTTCATTATGAAACTCGTAAATCCTGGATCATCTTCTGGAATAGAGTGGTTTAAGAAAAGGATTTAAATGTTTCGTATAATTAAATTGTCTTCACCAAGTGTGGAGTTGCAGATATGAGATGATTTTCTTCATAAACAACTTTTCTTTTTCCTTCTGTGGAAGCTCCAGAAAAATATCTGTCTGGACTTCTAGTTGGGAAGACAGGGTTCTTTTGGGAAGAGCTATGTTGGCTTCTTCATCACGAGCATAGAGCAGGGTCTAAAAAAAGTTGTCCAGGAGAGGCCAATGGGCTCCAAGAGATGCTAAACCTTCTGTATCCTCCAACCTTCACCAAAGATTTGTTGATCATTACAATCTATATTTAGAATTAAGGAGTAGTCCAGGGTTCAGGCTAGGGCACAGTGCTTCCAGGAACAGCAGAAGACCTGGGAAAGCCATTGCACATCTATGAGAGGTGACTGGATGTGGGGTGGAGGACCAGACAAGAGCTGGATGGCTGGTGAGGCGACCTCCCAGTGAGGGTAACCTTCCTAGAAGTACTCTAAAAGAACCGGGGTGGAGAGCTTATAAAATACTGATTTCCATGCCTAAGCAACTGCAGGGCTTGGACCACTGCTTCCAAGGCATGACTGAGCAGGTGACTCCTGCAGGGTGGAGGGGCCTGGGGCACTCAGAGTGTCGAAAATTCACTTAGCATTTCTTCCTACTTCTGTGTTCACAGTGTACCACATAGAGTGACTGGTTCAAATTCTTGGCCGAAGAAAACAAAGAGTGTTAGTCCATACCTCTGCCACGGGGAGAGCGGGCACTCTCCTTTAAGGCCAGGGAGCAGCAGTCACTGAAGTTAGCTTCACGGAGTTGGTGGACATGAACTAGGACTTGAACAGGGCACAAAACTGCTGTGACTACTCCTGTTTCCTCACTTCTCTGAGCACCCAATTGCCTACCATTTGCATTCCTACTAACACTTGAATGTGTTAACAAATAACTCTTGTTTATGCCCTGAATTCCACTTCCCCAACCAGGTGGAACCTTCCTGAAGGCATCTCTCCCCTATCAGAGTTTCTATAAATACCTGTGCAAGAGCAGCCTGCTGTCAATGCAATTCCTTTTGCATAAGGCCTGTATGAGGCACAACAGAACCATTGCTTAGAAACTCGGGATGTAAAGTCAGTGAATACTAGATTTATCAGCCAGAAATAGATCATACCTCATCGGGTCTAACCCCCCGAGAATCCACCTATTCTTTATTTTTCTATAAGGCTTTTGTAAGCCTGCACAGGTGGAGAGCCTTAAGGAGAAGACAGTAATACCCAAGAGTCTGAGAAATCTCCCATTAGCAGAAACTGTCTCTAGCCATATAAAGTCACACTAGTGGGAAAAAAACACTCCATCGTTAAGTTCATCAGCTCTGGAATCATAACGATCTGGGTTTGTGTCCCCAGTGTATCACTTACATAGGGTAAGCGATTTTATTTATTTAATTTTCAAAGTATCCTGGAAAGGGAGATGTGTCTTAATTTGCCAGGCTGCTATAACAAATACCGCACATCAGGTAGGCTTAAAAAACAAACATTTGTTAGCTCACAGTTTCAGACACTAGAAAACCAAAATCGAGGTGTTGACAAGGCAATTATTTCTCCCCAAAGTCTGTAGCATTCTGCTTGTGAGTGGCTGTGATCATGGTTTTTCCTTGGCTTGCATCTCTGCGTCCCGTCACATGTTGACCTCTCTCTCTTTGTGTTGGCTCTCCTGGTTTCTGCTGACGTCTGGTTTCCCTCTGTTGCCTTTTCTGATGTCTGCCTTCTGATTTCTTCTCTTTATAAGGCCTCTGATAATATAGATTAAGACCTGCCCTCACTTGGTTGCCCACATCTTAACTAAAAATAACATCTTCAACAAGTCCTATTTATAAATGGATTCACACCCATGAGAGCACAGATTAAGATTAAGGACATGTCCTCTGAGAGGACACATAATTAAATCAACCACAAGGCATTATATTTTAAAATAAGGGGAGATGAGACTTAGGAGGCTATGAGTGAAACACGTTTAGCCTACTACCTGGTCCTATAGGAAACATTCAGTAAGTGGTCGAGGCTAATTTTTGTTGCAGCTGGTAGCTGTGAATCTGGGAATCTCCAAACACACTGTGAGGTTTATTCCTTCTGAATCACAATGATGATGACACAAACAAGCCCTACATTTGTAGAGCCCTTCAAAATTTACAAAGCACTTTTAATTCATTATTCTCAAGAGAATGGTACCCATTTGAGGAGTTGGCAGTGTAGAAATTGTCCTTGGAACCTTACAGGCAATTGATTTTTGTACTTGAAGAAAGAGAAGGGTCTTCCGTATCCTTAGTAGGATTGGTATTTCCATTGGGCACCACTGAAAGAGGTTTAATTTTGGTACAGAGCTTTGAAGAGAGTGCCTCCTGCATCCTCTTAATCCCAGACCTAGAGATTCCAAGAGAGGCGGTGTTGAGGAGCTCTGTCCCTCTCTTTCTCTGGGGACTATACTCATACTACCAAAGTAGAAGAACTTGCCATGAGCTACATTTCCTCATTCCTGGACCTTAAATAGTTTTATTACTTTCTTTCTGCCTTCATGAAATAAAAAAAAAATTCTGTCAAAAAAAACCCCACAAAAGCAAAAGTAGGGAGAAATACTGATTTGTAGCTCTTCAGTAGTTCTTGAAATATAGATGGTGAAAGTTTCATGTGCATAGTAAGGTAATGTCTCCACTGCTTACAGGAGAGATTACTGGAAGGAATTTCTTCTTTTCTGCTATGCTCTTTCTTTGCTCACTCTAAAGGGTTGAAGAAAGGCTGGTGGATTCATTCAGCTGTTTCAAGCACTTCCCTCATTTGTATTCCCTCCAAACCCATCAGGCTCTCTCAGTCACAGAAGGGACTTGCTGAGCAAAGCCTGACATTTTCCACTTCTTGGGTCTGTGCCTGGAATCAACAACCCTCACAAAGAAGGTTGAGCAAATTCCCAAGATGTGGGTACATAATTCCTTGGGCTGCCTGGCTGTGGCATTTCCTTCTTTCTTCTGAAGGCAGTGCAAGCTCCATGTTGACAGATGAATGTTCTTGGAGGAGAATCATAAACACTGCTTATATGGCCCTGGTGGCTGCAAGACTGTTGATTGCCTTCTGTTAGAGATGGTCGAACCATAAGTTAAGAAGGGTTAGATGGAGCATATGAAGCAGTTTTGTTAAATGTCCGTTTTCCGGTCAAAAGTTCAGCTAACCTGAAGCTATGTGAATATGGATCCAGGACGTCAGAAGGCTCCTTTGTTCATATATGGGTCTTAAGCCACTGGGAACATTACTCTAATGTGGCTGATATAACTAGTTTATTGAATGATATGGATGTGGTGCAGGTCAAGCAAGAAAACCTTGATGCTTCCTCACCATTACCTTTCCTTCCACAACTTTCTAACATATATATATGATTATACCCATTTTCGATCAGTTTTAGGTCTAAATGAGTGGTCTCCATTTTAGGTATAAAAAGTCTAGTCTATTCTGACATCAAGCCTTAGTCAATTTAAAACTTTGTTCAATTTAAAACTTTGTACTCTCCTCCAGCTTCAACTTCAAAGCCAGCAGTGGGGAAGATGGCAGTGTGGTCTGCTTTTCTCAGGATTCCTTCATTTTCTGTCCTACCCTATCTCCCATTCACGAGGCTGCTGCAGCTTCCAGAGTGAGGTAGAGGAAGAGAGGAGAGGTAGAGGAAAAGAGGAGAGGCAGGGTGCTGGAAGTATCATACCCATCGGCCTCTGAGAGGAACCGATGTCCAAAGCTAGCTCTGATTATTTCAAAATGTCCCTGTGAGGACCTCCCACCCCCATTTGGAGACTTCCTGCCCCCTGCATGGCTCACTGGTGCAGTGATGCCCCTTCAGTGGGTTGTTTCCTTGCTGCAGGTACATCCTTCACAGAATTTCCTTTTGTGGTTCCATCGGGCTACAAGCAGATCTTTTGGTGGGGAGGGGACCCATTTAAGACAGCTCAAGCCTCATGACCTTTTGCAGAGTCCACCCTGGTTCATGGGAAACTCTCACTTAGCCCCCTCCATACTCTGGGAGAGCCGGCTGCTCCTGCTTACTTTCTCTCCTTGTTCTCACATCAAGGAGGCTTCTGGTCAGACTTTCGCCCTCAGACTTCTACAGGCAGGGGCAGGCACCAGTCTCTGTCTATGTTCTCTAAGCTCCAGGGGTTATGTCAAATTCTTCAAGCTGTTCCCTTGAAGTCCCCTGTCCTGGCTTCAGTAATGGAGAGACAACCCTCTAGCCTTTTCTGATGGAAGGGAAGAAGAAATCTCACTTCCCAGTTTTCCCGCTGATCATTCTCACCTCTGCTTGCAACATCGAGAGGCAGTGATAGGCTCAGGGTCACAAAATTATTTTGGAACCTTCCTTAGAAAGTCCTGCATAGATGGTATAGCTCCCTTCTTAAATCTTGGGTGCATGTACCATCTTTTATCCTCATCTTTGGGGCATCAGCTGAAGATTCACAGATTACGTCTTCAGAGTGTTCTCATTTATTCAATTGCTCATTTCTCCAACACTTCTCGTTGGCATTCGACAGCCTTTCTTTACACCATCCCTACCTGGCTACCAGGTTCTCCCCTTAAGGATGTGACAAGCTTCCGCAGAGATAACTGAGTTCCAGTCCAAAGGCGTTCATGAGATTTGCCAACTTTGCCATGTCAGGCTTCTACTGGATGCCACTAGTGGCTCTTGGTGATTTCTCAGGAGAGAAGCTGAGATGGGTAGGGTCTGGTGCATGGAATGTGGAAGAAGGGCAAGGGGCTGGTGGGACTTCCTTTTTAATGTGGTCTCTCTCCATCAGTGAAGCCAGAATCAGTTGTACTCCTAAAGAACATAAAAGAAACTTACTGGTCACCCTGGGGACCACCCATCTGCCAAAGATACCTAGGCTAGTCTATAAGAGAAGAGATACATTCCTCCTAGTAATACTACCTTTTTTTTTATAAACTTTTTTATTAATTAAAAAACTTAACAAAAGAACATTAAGATATCATTCCATTCTACATATACAATCAGTAATTCTTAATATTATCACATAGTTGCATATTCATCATTTCTTAGAACATTTGCATCGATTTAGAAAAAGAAATA
>PVIY010042764.1:0-20757 GCA_004026745.1 Myrmecophaga tridactyla | reverse complement strand
ATTTCCTCCATTAGTTTTTCTCCTCCTTTTCCCTTCTCTTCTCCTTCCGGGACACCCACAACACGTGTATTTGTGCACTTCATATTGTCTTTCAATTCCCTGAGTCCCTGCTCATATTTTTCCATTTTTTCCCTATATTTTCTTTTTCTTGCCGGATTTCGGATGTTCCGTCCTCCAGTTTACTAATCCTACATATTCTGTCTCTTGAAATCTACCATTGTAGGTTTCCATTGTTTTTTTCATCTCTTCTGCCTTGCCTTTCATTCCCATAAGTTCTGTGATTTGTTTTTTCAGACTTTCAATTTCTTCTTTTTGTTCATTCCTTGCCTTCTTTATATCCTCCCTCAGTTCAGTGATTTGGTTTTTGATGAGGTTTTCCATATCTATTCGTATATTCTGAATTAATTGTTTCAGCTCCTGTATGTCATTTGAATTGTTGGTTTGTTCCTTTGGCTGGGCCATATCTTCAGTTTTCCTAGTGTGATTTGTTATTTTGCTGGCGTCTAGGCATTTAATTACCTTAATTAGTTTATTCTGGAAATTGCTTGCACTTCTTTTACCTAGGGTTTTCTTGCTGGATGAATTTATTGTCTATCTGTTCTTTGACATTCAGTTCAGCTTTATCTGGACCTCTAGCTCAAGTTTTGTTTAACAGAGGAGAATTTTTCAGTTCTTGTTTTCTTGTTTCTTGCCCTGCTTGTGTGGTGCCTTTTCCCCCCCACACTTAGGAGGGTTTACTTAGATATTATAGACCCCAGCCAGATTTTCCCAGACCAAACTGGCCTTCTGTCAAGAGGAAAGAGTCACCTGTGTCGGTTTTCCCTGAGGGTGAGACCCAGTCGGTTGAAAGACTTTCCTGTGAAGTCTCTGGACTCTGTTTTTCTTATCCTGCCCAGTAGGTGGCGCTTGTCTGCCTGCAGGTCCCACCAGTGTCCCACCAGTGTAAGATGATGCAGTACCTTTAACTTTGGTGGACTCTCCCTGCTGGGGGCGTGGTGGAGACAGAGGAGAGGTTGTACACTGGTTTTACTGGCTTCAAATGACCAAGCCCTGGTGTCTGAATTCCTTGAGGGAGGGATTCCACCTGAGTTGGGCTTCACCCCTCCCCTGGGGAAGGCACAGGCTCCAGACAAGCCCCCAAAAGAGCTCACTTCTGCCTATGCCTGGGGCAGTTGCAGCCTGAGAAGTCCTGCTGCTATATCCAAAGGCAGTCAAGCCTTTGTAGAAAGACAGCCACAAAAACCTCTGTTTCCTTCTTTTTTTCCCCCCTTTTTCCATCAGCCCTGCCCTCTTGGTGCTGGGGCAAAAATGAGCAACCTCCGCTTTGACCAGGTTCACCTAAGCTGGGGGTCTATTTTTAGTAGTCAGAATTTGTTAATTAATTCCACAATTGTCATTTGATTGTGCTCAGTCCCTGCTGCTGGTAAAGTCCTTTCCTTTCCCCTCTGGGAAGCAGCCTGTGGGGGAGGGGCGCCGGCCACCTTGGCTTGGGGAACTCACGATTCTACGGAGGCTCGCAGCCGGTCCAGCTCGTCCAGACTGGGGTACGCTGTGTGTCTGGTCACTGACGTGGCCCCAGGTGCTGTTCTGTTCTGTTTCTGGTTATTTAGTAGTTGTTTTGGAGGATGAACTAAAATGCGCACATTGTTAAACCACCATCTTGACCTGGAAATCCTGAATTAATTTTTGTGAAAGATGTAAAGTCTGTGTCTACATTGCATGTGAATGTCTTTTGTTGAAAAGCACTTTATGTTGAAAAGTCTGTCCTTTCCCCTGTTGAATTTCCTGTGCTCCTTTGTCAAAAATCAGATAACTATATTTATATGTCTAATTTTGAGCTTTCTGTTCTGTTCCATTGATTCTTTGACAGTACCACCTGGTCTTGATTACTATAATTTTTTAATAAGTTGTGATATGGATTAATAGTCTTTCAACTTTGTTCTTCTTCATAAATATTGTGTTGGATATTGTTCTAGTTTGCTAGCTACCTGAACGTGATATACCAGAAACGGACAAGCTTTTAAAAGGGAAATTTATTAAGTTGCAAGTTTACAATTCAAAGGCCAGGCAAGTCTATAAAAATGTCCAAATTAAGACACCAACAAGAGGTTACCTTCACTCAGGAAAGGCTCATGAAGTTCAGGCTTTCTCTCTCAACTGGAAAGTCACATGGTGAACATGGCAACGTCTGCTAGCTTTCTCTCCAGGCTTGTTTCATGAAGCTCCCTCAGAGGTTTATTTCTTCATCTCCAAAGGTCTCTGGCTGCATGGGCTCTGTGCTTCTCTTGGCTCTCCCAAAATGGTTCCCTCTTTTAAAGGATTCCAGTAAACTAATCAAGCCCACCTGAAATGGGTGAGTCATATCTCCCTCTAATCAAAGGTTAATACCACAGTTGGCATCTCCATGGAGATAATCTAATCAAGTTTCCAACCTATAGTGCTGGACAGGGATTAAAAGAAACAGCTACTCTCTCAAGATGGATCAGAATTAAAACATGGCTTTTCTGGGGTCCACAAAAGACTCAAACTGGCACAGATAATGTAGTTCCTTTGCCTTTCCATATAAACTTTAGAATCAGTTTGTTGATGCCCACGAAATATCTTGGTAGGATTTTTATTGGGATTATGTTGAATCTGCACATCAATTTTGGGGAAAAATTACGTCTTATCATTATTGAATCTTGCTATCCATGAACATAAGGTATCTCCCCCTTTAAATATTCCTTTAGTTTTTTTAATTTTTTCATCAAGGTTTTGTAGTTTTCATTATAAAGATCTTCTACATTTTTTTAAAATTTTATACCTAAGTATTTCATTTTTGGAACTAAAATAAGTGATAATGTAAATTTCATTGCTGATATAGTATGAACAATTAACTTTTGTTTATATCCTTGTATCTTGCAGCCTTGCTATAATTGCTTATTAGTTCCAAGCCCGGCTTTGCTATGTTTTGTTTTTGTCGATTCTTTGGGATTTTTTATATGAACAATCATGTATCTGCAAACAAATACAGTTTTATTTCTTCCTTCCCATTATGTATACCCTGTGTATCCTCTCCTTGTCTTATTGCATTAGCTAGAACTTTCCATACAATGTTGAGTAGAAGTCATGAGAGGGGATATCCATGTTTTGTTCTTGATTTTAGAGAGAAAGCTTCTAATTTCTCACCATTAGGTGTACTTTTTTGTAGATGTTCAAATTGAGGACATCTCTGTTCTTAATTTGCTGAGGGTTATGAATGGGTGTTGGATTTTTCAAATGCTTTTTTATGCATCTGTTAATTGGATATTATATTTATCCCTTAGCCTGTTGGTGTGATGGATTACTTTTATTGATTTTCAAATGTTGAACTAGCCTTGCATACCTGACCTAAATCACATTTGATTGTGGTGTGTCATTCTTTTTATACATTGTTAAAATGGATTTGCTAATATTTTGTTGAGGAATTTTGTATCTCTGTTCATGAGACATATGAGCTTTTCTTGTAGTGTTTGATATTAGAGTAATGCTGACCTCATAGGATGAGAAAGCCAGACAGTATGTATTGGATGAAGAGAACTGAGGTAAATTTAATGTAAGGTTCTGTGTTTATCTGGCCAGGCGTTAGGCTTTCTTTACTGTTTTCTATAGCTATAGATATCAGAGGCTAAAATTTCCTCTGGTCTCCTTGTTTTTGTTTTCCCTTGGGTTTCTCTAGAGAGTCCTTCTAAAGTAGGGTCCTAGTCTTGTAGTTTCAGCTGTAATTACCTGTTATTATACATTTTTTTTTAATTTTATACCTAAGTATTTCATTTTTGGAACTAAAATAAGTGATAATGTAAATTTCATTGCTGATATAGTATGAGCCTGATTGATGTGGTGGAAAGGTATGTGAGGAGGGGAAGCATTTTATAATCTTATTAGATCCTCGTGTTTTAGTGAGACTGTACCCCTTTGCAAGTGCTTCATAAGGCCTCTGACTTCCCAAGCACATAGCAGATCTGCCCCCTCTACCTGAGGAAGGAACGATAGAGGGGTTGAGAGTTGGGTATTTCTCTTCCCCCACGTTGTTAATACACTGGTAAAAACTCATTCTGCTTAGGCTCTGGTAAAATAGTTTGCCATAAGGGCAGATCTTTGTTAATGAAAACAAAGCTTTCTGGGCATATTTCAAAATAGTTATTTTTCTCCTCCTCCTGACATGCATTCTCCTGGGATTTTTAACATTCAAACTAGTTCACTTTGAGCTTCTGACAATTCCTCAGTTACTATTAAATGTTGTACTGGTACTGCCTCTAGTGGTTCCTCCTGATACTGGCATCTGCACCTGGGCTTCTGTACCTGATCAGCTGTGATTCCTGTTACCCACCTCTCTTCAATTTTGAGGGCAGCTATTAGCCTTGTGTGCTGGTTTGAAAGGATTATGTGCCCTAAAAAAGCCATGGTTTAATCCTGATCCAATCTTGTGGGAGCAGAGTTTCTTTTTAATCCCTATTCAATAATGTAGGTTGGAATCTTTTGATTAGATTATCTCCATGGAGATGTGACTTGCCCAGTTGTGGGTATTAACCTTGGATTAGAGGGAGATATGATGCCACCCATTCCAGGTTATTTGAGTTTAGTTTCGTAAAGTCCTTTACAAGAGGAAACATTTTGAAGAAAGCTTGAGAACGACAGGTGAGCAACAGAGCAGAATCACGAGAACCATGAGAGCCCACACAGCCAGAGTTGGAGATGAAGGGAGAAAACGCCCCTGGGGGAGCTTCATAAAGGAAGATTCTTGGAGAGAAAGCTAGTAGATGTTGCCATGTTCGCCACGTGTCTTTCCAGTTGAGAGAGAAACCCTGAATTTCATGGGCCTTTCTTGAGTAAAGGTAACCTCTTGATGATACCTGAATTTGGACATTTTTATAGACTTGCTTTAATTTGGAGGTTTTCAAGGCCTTAGAACTGGTAAACTTGTAACTTATTAAGTTCCCATTTTTAAAAGCCATGCCATTTCTGGTATCTTGCATTCCAGCAACTAGCAAACTAGAACATCTTGTGACCTCAATTATCTGATGGATGTAAGAAGAGTTGTTGATCATCAGTTTATTTCTTGTCGTGAGGACAGGAGTGATAGAATACCAAGCTCTTTGTGCCATATAGGAATCTGGAAGTATGCCATTCTGTTTTTAAAACTAAAAAATTGTAGCATACTATACACAATCTCATATACCTTAGTTTTCTCATTTATTGAAACTTGGAGATCATTCTATATAGGTATATAATGACGTTCCTTACTCTTTTTTTTCATTCTGGAATTTTTTTTTAATCCTTTGATTTTTCTTTTTTTAACAAACAGTCCTACGAATAGGGCACCAGGGGAAGGGAGAGGAAGGTAAGCAAGGCCCCAGCTGCACAACCCATCCCCACCCACCTCTTCCCCCTTTTACATTTATAATCTATATACATTGTCTATGGTAGTTAGATTCATTTGTCAACTTGGCCAGGTGAAGGTACCTAGTTCTATTGCTGTGGACATGAGCCAATGGTACATGAACCTCATCTGTTGCTCATTACATCTGCAGTTGGCTAGGAGGTATGCCTGCTGCAATGAATGATGTTTGATTTAATTGGCTTGTGCTTAAATGAGAGAGCTCAATGTATCACAGCCCAAGCAGCTCAGCATACCTCATCTCAGCACTCGCAGCTCAGCCTGGACCTTTGGAGATGCAGAAAGAAATCACCCTTGGGAAAGTTGTTGGAACCCAGAGGCCTGGAGAGAAGGCCAGCAGAGATCACCCTGTGCCTTCCCTCATAAGAAAGAACCACAGTTGAAAGTTAGCTGCCTTTCCTCTGAAGAACTAGTGATATAAATCCCCTTTTATTAAAAGCCAATCCATCTCTGGTGTGTTGCATTCTGGCAGCTAGCAGACTAGAGCAATGCCCCGGGGGAAAGGAGTTCTTTACTTTTTTTATGAATACATAGTGTTCTAAGTATGGTGTTTGTATTAGGTATTCATGGATATATAACAAATTACCCCAAATTTAGTGGCTTAACAGAATGAACATCTGTTATTTCACAGATCTTGTGGGTCAAGAATTCAGAAGTGTCTCATCTGGGTAATTTTAGCACAGGGTCTCATGAAAGTGCAGTCAAGATTTTACCTTAGCTGCAGTCATCGTAAAAGTAGTCATCTTTTGGCTTGGGCAAGAACATCTGCTTCCAAGTTCACTCACCTATGTGGCCGCCTAACTGGTGTTGACTTTTGTGGCTAGACCTCATTCCTCATCTCTTGGACCTCTTCATAGAATTGCCTCAGAGTCCATATAACATGGCAGTTGACTTTCCTAGAACAAATGATCCAAGAGAGTGCAAAGTGGTAGTTATACTTTTAGGTTTATATTTCTGTGTAACAAGTGGCTTTTATGCCTTAGCCTCAGAAATCACACACTGTTATTGTCTCAGTTACCTACTGGTTACACTAGTCAGCACTGTTCAGAATTGATTGAGGTGATTGCACAAGTGCCTGATTATCAGAAGGCTATCGTCATATACTTTACCAGTGTATGTATTATAGATGTGCCCTCTTGTTGTATTCCTTTAGATATCCAATGCTCTATTTAAAAAGTTAGAAAAAATAGTCTTCATGTATTTCCATACGTTTTCCAATTCCATTGCTCTTCATTCCTCCTTGAAAACCAGGGTTGCTTCTAGGAACATTTTCTCTCAGGCTGAAGAAGTCCTTTTATTATTTCTTTTGCTGATCACAAATTCTATTAGGCCTTGTTTGTCAGAAAATTATTTAATTGTGCCTTCTTTTTTTAACATATATTTTTTATTGTGAAATATAACATATATACAAAAAAAGCAATTAATTTAAAAGTACACTAGTTTTAGAACAAATTTCAAAATATGGTATGGGTTATATAGTTCCACCATTTCAGGTATTTCCTTCTAGCTGCTCTAAGACACTGGAAACTAAAAAGAAACATCATTATAATGATATAATGATTATAATGAGTTGGTAGTCACACTCATTTGTTAAATCCTGCCTTCTCTGATATAACTCCTCCTTCTCCTTTGATCCTTCTCCCACTCTTTAGGGATATTTGGGCAATGGCCACTCTAACTTCTTCATGTTAAAAATGTGTGTCAACAATACAGGGTAGAATCAACTGGTTGATGTTCTTGGAAAGATTGGTGTCTCAGGGTTTATCTGGCCTAGGAACCATCTGGTAATTATGGATTTCTGAAAAATAAACTTACTGAATGAAACTTTTTATAAAGTCTCAGAGCCCTGGCTATTCTTTAGGGTTTACAAAAATACTGTTGGTTCGGGCTTTGTGCCTTTATTTTTGAGTAATTTTTTGGTGATTGCAGATAGTATTTTTCTTTTGGCCGTTTAATGGTTTTATTTCATTGTCTTTGTCCTTCCATTTTTTCCTAATAAAAAGTCAGTAGTCTTATTCTTATTCGCTTGAATATCTTGTGATCCTTTTATACTCTTGCTGCTTTTAAGATATTCTTTTTTCTTTCTTTCTTTCTTTCTTTCTTTCTTTCTTTTTTTTTTGGTTTTCAGCGCTTTGCTGTACTTCCTTTATTTATGATTCAATGTCTTTCATCAGTTATGGAAAAATTTCAGCCATTATCTCCTCAGAATTTCTTTTGGTTCTTTTTTCTTCTATTCCAAAGCTTTTTGAGACTTTGTCTTGTTTTTGTTTCATTTTATTCTCTCTCTGTACCTCATGTCATATTTTGTTTGTCCATTCTTTGATCTCATTCTTTTTTTCTACTGCAGTATTCAGTCTGCTGGTAAGTCTTTCCAGTGAATTCTTAATTTCATAAATTGTCTTTTTCAATTCTAGTATGTCCATTTGGTTCTTTGTTTCCAGTTTTCTGATGAGATTCCTTCTCACCTATTGCATCAATCTTTTCCTTAAAATTCTTTAACATAGTCATAATAGTAATTTAAAGTCTGTATGTTTGGTTTCATTGATTTTTTTTGCCCTTATTTAAGTTGAATCACATTTTCATTTTGCCTACTACTTATTTTATTGTATAATGAACATTGTGGATAGCATGTAGTTGAGGCTCTGCATTATGTTCTCCTCCTCCAAAGAGTATTGTGTTTTGTCCTGACATGCACTTAAATCACTAA
Source organism: Myrmecophaga tridactyla (assembly GCA_004026745.1). Taxonomy (NCBI): domain Eukaryota; kingdom Metazoa; phylum Chordata; class Mammalia; order Pilosa; family Myrmecophagidae; genus Myrmecophaga; species Myrmecophaga tridactyla. The sequence continues at coordinate 12,634 of PVIY010042764.1, read as the reverse complement.
CAGAATTGCTTGATCCTATTGGAACTGGTTTTATAGTTTTTTAGGGCAAGTCAGTTTTGATTTTGCCCATATTGAAGTGTAGTCCTTCCTCTTAGACTATGATCCTTACTCCTGAGACATATTCTTCAAGAGTGTCAACTAAATGCCTGTGACGTTCACTAGTATTTTTTCTCCCTGAGTGGGTTGGCATTCCAACATTTCCTAAGCATGTATGAAAACCCTTAAAATGTCTCTTTGAAATTCTCAGCCCCACAGCAGCTATTTTCTGCTAAGCCTCATGTAATCTTGTCCTATGCACACATAGTTTAAAATTTGACAAAGGGCCCAAGTGAAAACCCCTCACCCATCTCTGTTGTTCTTTCCCCATGGTTTTCTCCTTTCTTGTGTCGTCCCAACTGCAAATTCCAGCTGCCTTAGCAGCTTTGATCTCCAATCTTTATTTCCTTTGCCCAGTAATATTGCATCTCTGTTTGAGCTCCTATCTGCTTCCACAATTTAGAAAATATTCCCAGGCAGAAGTATGGTGGATGTGGAGCTGGTTTCTAGTACTTCTGTTCTCTCAGTACTTCTGTTATCTCAAGGATCACAATCTTTTAGGCTGTCTCCTCTACTACAGTGTCCCAAGAGAGTTGATTCATATATTTCATCTCACTTTATATTTGTTTTTGACAGAGTAAATATTTTATTCATTAAACGATCATGGTTGGAACAGAAAGCCCACTCTCCCTTACTCTTTTAGGTAATTTTGTTTAGTGTATTGTACATTAATATATCCCTAAATGATATGTTGTATCATCACTTTTAAGTTTGTGCAAAAAAATAGAATTTTACTGCGTGTAGTCCACTTGGACTTGATTTTCTGAAGCTCAGCATTATTTTCAAGATTTACCTACATTGCTGCAGGTAACTATAATTCATTCATTTTTGGTTGCATTTTCTACCATGGTGTGACTATAGATGAACTTTTTTGTTCATCTCTTATTTTGTCTGTAGATACATGGGAAGTTTTTCATGTTTACTATGAATATTGTTTTTATTATAATTTTATAATACATCAATTTGTGTACATGTCAGGTATTTTCATAAGACATATATCTAAATAGAATACCCAGGTCCTAGAGTATGTGAACATTCACTTTTTTACTGGATAATGACATTGTTTTCCAAAATGGCTTGCCAGATTGTTTCCTACAAAATGTGTTAACCATTCATCTGTTTTTTTACCAGCCCATGCTATCATCGAGACTTCCAATTTTTCATTGTAATGAATGCAAAATGGAGTTTCATTGTGATTTTTTCTTGCTTTCTCTGATTATTAATGAAGTTTTGCATCTTTTCATGTTATTGTGAAATTCTTAATTCTTTCAATTAAGCACCTTTTCCTATCTTTTATTGAGGTTGTCCATTGCTTATGAAGTAGTTCTTTTTTTTAACCTGGATAATTATCTTTTATAAGTTAAATGTAATGTTGTGGATATATTTTCTCAATTTTGGCTTTTCACTATCTTTATTATGTCTTTTGATTAATAGGAGTCTTAATTTTAATTTGGTTGAATTTATAAATTTTTTATGAGTTTTCCATACTGTGACAGTTGTTGTAAGTCCTTTTATATTTAACTTTTCTCAATCTTTTTTTTTTATGCTGTATGGCAGGGTCACACTTCATTATTTTTCCATGTGAGTATCCTGTTATTGTGGCACCAGTTGTTGAATTTTTGTTTTGTTTGTTTGTTTTGCTTGTTTGTTTGGGGGGGAAGGGCATGGACTGGTAATCAAACCGCATGGCAAATGAAAATTCTACCACTAAACTACCTTGCACCCCTGCAGTCTTTTTAAAGTTCTGTTATTTGTGGAATAGAATTGGAGTTTACTTGTCCTCTGATTTGACAGAAATTTTCTTCTCATTGTAAGCCAACCCTTTTTACATTTATTGCTACCACAGCATTTTATTTTAATCTTTAAAAGAATTTTTCAGGAGGAATCTTTTCCTTAATACTTGCATGTATTTTTTATCTTAGTGGTTTGTGTTTTATTCTAATAGTTACCTTGTTAGCCAGGAGTCACAGACTTTTTTTCAAGGACTTTTGTTTATATTCTTCATCTTTTTATAATGGTTAGACTTTATTCCTTAGAGCTATTTTAGGTTTACAGAAAAATAGACATCTTCATCTTTTTTTTTTTAGTTTGTGGTTCTACCATAAATTTGCACCAAAATGTTTGTGCTTTTCTCCTACCTATTGTTACTTTTGAATAGGTGGTAAGAATTTGTCTTATTATTTATATCTTGTATTTATGTCGTTTTTTATGCAATCTTTTTCAAAAGATTTTATTTGTTTTTGTTTTTGTTGTTGGTTTTGCTGGTGTTTAGAACGGTTACTGGTATTTGCAAATTAATTTTGTCCAGTTACATTATTGGATTCCTTGGAAATAAATATTATAAAATCATCTTATATATGTAGCATTAGCTGTATTCCAGGCATTGTTCTAAGTGCTTTAAACTAATTTAGTCCTCACAACAATCCTGCGAGTTGGGTGTATATTGCTGTCATTCACATTTTATAGATTGGGAAACTGAGGTTCTGCAAGCTTATGTAACTTGATTTTAGTGTTAAAAATATGTTTTAATTAAACAGCATATATGCTTATTCCATCATAGCAATATTCGCTTCATATTTGTTGCATATTTGTAGCCATTCAGCTAGATTCTTTGATATACTTTATTATAATTGATTTATTCTAGCTCATCTTTTTTTCTAGCCACTGCTAACAGCCATTTATTTTTTCTATCTCCTGCTCAGATTGACTCTTTCTTTAAAAGGTTTTTTTTTTCTTATTGTAAAATATAACATATATACAAAGCAAAAAAAGAAAAAAAGCATTAATTTTCAAAGCACACTTCAACAAGTAGTTACAGAATAGATTCTAGACTTTGTCACAGGCTACCATTCCATCATCTTAGATTTTTTCCTTCTAGCTGCTCCAAAACATTGGAGGCTAGGAGGAGTATTAATATAGTGATTCAGCAGCCATACTCCTTTGTTAAATACCATTTTCTCTGTTATAACTTCTCCTTCTCCTTAACACTTCTCCCAGTCTATAGGGATATTTGGGGAAGCCTGTTCTCATTTTTCATTTGAGAAGGGTTGTCCACACTGAAAGTGAAAGATGGGGGGAGGAGGCTGTAATTAATTGAATATCCTGGAGAGGCCAATCCCCTTGAGTTTCATGATTTATCTGACCTAGGAATCCTCTGGAAATTATGTGTTCCAGGAAGGCAAACCTTGTACATGAAACCTTTATAGAATCTCAGTTCAAGTCCTAGATGTTCTTAAGAGTCAGCAGGATGAACTGTGTTCTAATAGCCTTGATTCTGCTCCAAAACATCAAAGGCTAGAAGGAATAGTACTGTAGTGATTCAGCAGCCATACTCTGCTGAGAGAATTCCATTTTCTCTGTTACACCTTCTCCTTCTCCCAGTCTATAGGGATCTTTGGGCAATGCCCATTTTGACTTTTTCATGTTAAGAAGGGGTGTCCAAGTGCTGGAGAGGATGTGGAGAAAGAGGCACAGTTATCTGCTGTTAGTGGGAATGTACAATGATATAACCACCCTTGAAGTCGCTTTGACGGTTCGTCAGAAAGCTAAATAAAGAATTGCCGTTTGATCTATCAATCCCATTGCTAGATGTTTGTTCAGAGGACATGAGGGCAAGGACACAAACAGACATTTGCACACCAGTGTTTATAGCAGCATTATTTATGATTGCCAAGAGATGCAAATAGCCCACATGTCTATCATCAGATGAGTGGCTAAACAAGCTGTGGTATAGACATACAGTGGAATATTATGCAGCTGTAAAAGTCATGAAGCATGCAAACATCGTGTATGGACCTTGGGGACATTATGCTGAGTGAAATTAGCAAGAAAAAAAAGAACAAATATTGTATGGTCTCACTAATATGAACTAGCATTACTTAGAGAACTTGGAGAATTGAAGATAAGAACACAGGTTATCAGGAAATAGAAAGAAGGTAGAGAATGAGCCTTGAAATACAGATTATGCAGCAAGACTAATTGTAAAAATTCAGAAATGGTTAACGTGATACTGTTTGATTATAGCACAATAATATAAGTACACCAAATGAAGCTGAATATGAGTATAATAGAGGGAGAAGGGCTGGGGACATGTAAGAAACCAGAAGGAAAGTTAGAGGATAAAGACTGAGACAGTATAATTTAGGAATGCCGAGAGTGGACAATGATGGTGATTAACTGTACAAATTAAAAAAATGTTTTTCCATGAGCGAGAACAAATGAATGTCAGTATTGCAAGGTGTTGAAAATAGACGATATGTGGGAAAAAGTAAAATCAATGCAAGCTAGGGTCTATACATGGTATATGGGAAAATGTGCAACCAGGAAAAGCTAGGGTTTATAGTCAACAGTAGCATTGTAATATATTTCCACTGAATGTAACAAAGGCACTATGCCAAAACTAAATGTCAACAGGCAGGGGGCATGGGAAAGAGGTATGGATTCTTTGTTGAAGAAAAGGAAGTCTCTTCAGATAGAGTATGTTGAAGGCATATTTATATACTTCAGTTGGATTGTATGATGTGTGAATGAGACAGTTTAAAAATGAACAGAGAGGGTGGGCCACGGTAGCTCAAATTCTCAGTGCCTGCCCATGCAAAAAAAAAAAAACAGAGAGAAACAAGCACTGGAGAAAATACAGACAAAAAGATGTACCTATTCACTGTCAGTAGGGAACTGAGAGGTGCAACTCCTTGGCAGAAAGTGTGGTGGTTCCACAGGAGGCTAGGAGTGAGTTTGTGATATGATCGTGAAACCCCATTGCTCAGTAGATACCTAGAGGAAGTGAGTGTGGGAACATAAATGGGCATTTGCACACTGGTGTTTATGGTGGCAGTGTTCGTGATTCACAAGAGATGGAGGTAGCCTAAGGGTACAATGACTGCAACATGAAAAGGGTAACTATGGTGAACACATAAAATGGACTACTCAGAAAGGAATGAAGTCGTGAGGCCTGCAACTAGGTGAATGAACCATAAGGACTTTATGTTGAATGAAATGTCAGGAACAAAAAAACATATTATGCCTCAATCATATGGACTAACTATAATTTAAAAATTTAGTGAACTAAAGTCGAGAGCATGAGTTATCAGGTTGGAGCCTGTTGTAAATGGTCCTAGATTGTAAGCTCTTAAAGCAGTCACATATATTCAGGAGGTGTAGCTGTTAAATCTAAATTGTGAGATACTAAGCTGTTTGTATATAACATGATTGTTTCCAGAAACTTTGAATATATATGTGACACGAGACACAGAACTCTGAAGTTATAAAAGTGTAACAGAGAAATCAGGATTTAAAGGATGACTTTGTTTATTTTGATGACTTTGAATCATTATATAAATATTCCTTTTGCTTTTTGAGATTTTGAAATAAATGTGATTAAGCTGTTTGAACATCTGGAAAGATTATAAAAGGATTTATCTTTTACCTGGTGCCCAACATGGCATCTCTCAGCCCTAACATGCCCGTTGTTTGGTTTTCCTCTTACAAGCCTCAGCACTAAGGAAAACAGAAATTAGCCTCAGTCCCTTACATTTGTAAATTATATTTGCTGTGGGCTCTGCCATAAAAAAAATAGATAACTTTGCCTTCTTAAGTTAACCTATGCTAACAATGTTATCTTTTCGGCTCTGCTGAGCTCTGCCATTTCACACTGCTAGGCTTTAGCAGGATAGAAGGATAGATAGCTCCTTTCAGCTTATGTTAACTTATGTTCACAGTGTTTTCTTTTCACCTTTCAACTCACTATTCACAGTTCTTTCTTGTAAATGACCTCATCTCCCTGTGCTAGAAACTTTAAAACCCTTGAGTCTCCTTTGTTCAGGGAGACAGACTTTGGGCCTCTAGGCTGTCTGGTCTCCTGCTACATGTGTAGTAATAAATGTTTTCTCTGTTTGAAACCCCAAAGTTTCAAGAATCGGTTATTGAGCATGTCAGGCAGAAGAATCCACAGCTTTGTCCGGTATCAAAAATCAGCAGTAATCCATACAGGAACTGTTTAAAAAGTTGAAAAAGTAATTAGAATGAAGATGATCTGGATAGGACTAAGGTATATCAGAATACAGGGTAAAGGATGATATAGTCCATATTTTAAAACTTCAGCTTCCGTATGAAACTAAAGGGAGAGATGTTTATTTGGTGCAAAATTTTGTATTTTAAGTAGTACATTACCTAATTTAACTTGTATGGTAAGCTTTATTGAACACTGTAAGTACATGGAATCTTAAATAGGGCATGAGATTTTGTTGGTTCAGGTTAGTGTTATGCCCAATATATACCAGAGTAATTTGGGCAGTGAATAAAAAAGTATGTGCAAAGACCCCTTGGGGGACTGGGGAGAATGGAGAAAATATTCAACTTCCCCATTTGGAGAATTCCTGATATTCTCTCAAGCAGTGGGAACAGCTAAATCAACAGACCAAGCCCTTGATCTTGAGATTCGTCCCTATGAAACTTGTTCCTGCAAAGGATATGTTAAGCCTACTTAAAATTATGCCTAAGAGTCACCCTCAGAGAATCTTGTGTTGCTCAGATGTGACCTCTCTCTATAAGCCAGCTTGGCGGGTGATCTCACTGTTCTCCCTCCTAGGTGGGGAATGACTCTCAGGGATAAAAATACTCGCTGACAATGTGGGACAGAAATCCTGGGATTCACTGGGACCCTAGCATCAAGGGATTGAGAAAGTTTTCTTGACCAGAAAAGGGAAGAGAGAAATGAGACAGAATAAAGTTCCAGTGCCAAAGAATTTCAAGCAGAGTCAAAGATTATCCTGGAGTTTAATCTTATGCGCTACATAGATATCCTTTTTTAAATTATGGTGTAATGGAGTACCTGGAGGGAAGCACTGAAAGTGTGGAGCTGTAGTCCAGTAGCCTTGATTCTTGAAGATGATTGTATAACTATATTGCTTTTAAAATGTGACAGTGTGATTGTGAAAACCTTATGGCTGGCGTTCCTTTTATCCAGGGTATGGACAGATGACTAAAACAATATGGCTAAAAAATACATAAATAATAGGTGGAAAAAGGGTAAAATAAATTGGATAGATAGAAATGAGAAGGAGGGGTTAGATGTATGGTATGTATGAGTTTTTTCTTTTCATTTCTTTTTCTGGAGTGATGCAGATGTTTTAAAAAATGATCATGGTGATGCATACACAACTATGTGATGATATTGTGAGCCACTGATTGTACACCATGTATGGAATATATGTGTGTGAAGATTTGTCAATAAAAATATTTTTTTAAAAAAGGGCATCCATACTAAAAGATAGGGGGATGAAATTAATTGATAAGCTAGCAGAGGCTGGTCCGTCTGAGATTCAGGATTTATCTGACCTAGGAAGCTTCTGGGAATTATGTGTTCAAGGAAGGCAAAACTAGTGCATGAAACCTTTATAGAGTCTCAGTTCTATAAAGTCCCACATGTTCTCAGGAGTCAATAACAGTGATGTTGGTTGGGGGCTTAGCAAACCATGGCAGTTATCACTGTCTAACTGAAGTTTACATAAGAGTAGCCTCCAGAATAGCCTGTTGACTCTAATTAATCTCTCTTAGCCTCTGATGCTTTATTTTATTACACATTTTTGGTACAGAAGATGTTGTCGATTCCACAGTGCCAGGGCTAGACTCATCCTGGGGATTCATGCCCCATATTGTCAGGGAGACTTTCACCCCTGGATGTCATACCCCACACAAGGGGGAGGGTAATAATTTTGTTTGCAGAGTTGGGTTTAGAGAGAGAGAACACATCTGAGCAACAAAAGAGTTTTTCTAGAAGCAACTCTTAAGCCTCATTATAGATAGTCAGCCTCTCCACTGCAAAAATAAGTTTCATAACTGCAAGCCTCCAAATCAAGGGCTTGGACTATTTTCTTTGGTGTCCCCAATGATTGGAAGGTTTCCCAGATGGGAAAGTTTAATAAAATATATATGTATTTCCCCCTTTGGACCCTCAAGGGACTCTACCAATACTCTTTAATTATCAGTACACCATTGTTTGGGATGTATCCAGGCATTACATTAAGCTATACAGAATTACAAGACCTTATTCCTGTTCTGGACTCCAGGAGTTTGGGTTGTTCAAATGAACTGTCCAGACAGATTGATTCTGTGTTACAGAAAATTTAGGTTCTAGACATAATAAACTCTCTGCATAAAGTGTATTGGTCTTATACACTAAGATTTGGGGGCCGTGTCAAAAATCAGTTAATCATAGATTTGGTAGTCTATTTCTGCACTCTCAATTCAATTCCATTGGTCAATTCTTCTGTCTTTGTGCCAATACCATGCTGTTTTGACCACTGTTGCTTTACAATAGATTTTAAAGGCAGGGAGTGTTAATCCTCCCATTTCGTTCTTCTTTTTTAGGAGGCTTTAGCTATTTGGGGTGTCTTTCCCTTCCAGATGAACTTGGTAGTTAGCTTTTGCACATCTTCAAAGTAGGTTGTTGGAATTTTGATTGGTACTGTGTTGAATCTGTAGATTAATTTGGGGAGAATTGATATCTTAACTATATTTAGCCTTCCTGTCCATGAGCAGGGAATATCTTTCCACCTATTTAGATCTCCTTTGATTTCTTTTAGCAATGTTACATTGTTTTCTGTGTACATATCCTTTACATCCCTAGTTAAGTTCATTCCTAAGTTCTTGATTCTTTTAGTTGCTATTTTGAATGGAATTTTTTCCTTAACTGACTCCCCAGCTAGCTCATTGCTTGTGTATAGAAATGTTACTGATTTTTGCACATTGATTTTATGTCCCACCACCTTGCTGAATTTGTTGCTTAGCTCCTGTAACTTTGCTGTAGATTTCTCAGGATCTTCCAAGTATAGCATCCTATCTTCTGCAAATAGTGAGAGTTTTACTTCTTCCTTTCCAATTTGGATACCTCTTTTTTCTTTGTCCTGCCTGATTGCTCTAGCTAGAACTTCTAGCACAATGTTCAATAATAATGGTGACAGTGGGCATCCTTGTCTTGTACCTGATCTTAGGAGGAAAACTTTTGGTCTCTCTCCATTGAGTACAATGCTGGCTATCAGTTTTCCATATATTCTCTTTATCATATTTAGGTAGTTACCTTTGATTCCTATCCTTTATAGTGTTTTTATCAGAAAAGGATGCTGAATTTTGTTGAATGTTTTTTCAGCATCAATCAAGATGGTCATGTGATTTTTCCCTTTTGATTTGTTAATGTGCTATATTACATTAATTGATTTTTTTGTGTGTTGAACCATCCTTGCATTCCTGGTATAATCCCCACTTGGTCATGGTTTATAATTCTGTTACTGTGCTGTTGGATTTGATTTGCTAATATTTTATTGAAAATTTTGTTCATTAGGGAGATTGGCCTGTAGTTTTCCTTTCTTTTCTTATATCATCTTTACCCAGTTTTGGTATTAAAATATTAGCTTCATAAAATGAGTTAAGTAGAGTTCCTTTTTCCTCAATTTTTTGGGAAAAGTTTGAGCAGAATTGGTGTTAGTTTCTTATGGAATGTTTGATAAAATTCCCCTGTGAAGCCATCAAGCCCTGGGCTTTTCTTTGTAGGAAGATTTTAATGACTGATTGAATCTCTTTACTTGTAATTGGTTTGTTGAAATTTTCTATTTCTTCTTGAGTCAGTGTAGCTTATTTGTATGTCTCCAGGAATTTGTCCATTTCATCTGAGTTGTCTACTTTGTTGGCATATAGTTGTTCACAGTATCTTCTTATGATTTCTTTTATTTCTTCAGGGTCTGTGGTAACACACCCCTTCTCTTTTCTGATTTTGTTTATTTACATCCTCTCTCTTTTCTTCTTTGTTATATTGCTAGTGGCCCATCAATTTTATTGATTTCTCAAAGAACTAACTTTTGGTTTTATTGATTCTTTCTGTTGTTCTTTTGTTCTCACATTCACTTATCTCTGCTTTAATCTTTGTTATTTCTCTAATTCTCTTTGCTTTGCTGTTCTTTCTCAAGTTCCTACAGGTGTGCTGTTTAGTTCTCCATTTTTTGCTGTTTCTTGTTTTTTAATACAGGCATTTAGGGCAATAAATTTCCCTTTCAGCACAGCTTTTGCCACATCCATAAGTTCTTATAAGATGTATTCTCCTTTTCATTCTCTCCAGATAGCTCCTGATTTTTCTGGCAATTTCTTCTTTGACCTACTGGTTGTTTAAGAGTGTGTTATTTAATCTTCATATATTTGTGAATGTTCTCATTCTTTCCTGGTTATTGAGAGCCAGCTTCATCCCATTGTGATGAGAGAAAGTGCACTGAATAATTTCAGTGTTTTTAAATTTATAAAGACCTGTTTTGTGCTCCAACATATGATCTAGAGAAGAATGTATATCCTTGTGCTTTGGGGTACACTGACCTATATATGTCTGTTAGGTTTAATTAATTTATCAAGTTATTTAACTTCTCTATTTCCTTGTTGATCTTCTGTCTGGTTGTTCTCTCTATTGAGGACAGTGGTGTATTGAAGTCTCCTGCTATTATTTTTGAAACATCTATTGCTCATTTCAGTTTTACCAGTGACTGTCTCATGTCCTTTGGAGCTCCTTGATAGGGAGCATAAACATTTATGATTGTTGTATCTTCTGGTTAATTGACCCTTTAATTAGTTTATAGTGTCCTTCTTTTTCTGTTATGATTTCTTTACATTTAAAGTCCATTTTGTCAGATTATAGCTACTCCTGCTTTCTTTTGGTTACAACTTGTGTGGAAAATCCTTTTCTATCCTTTCACTTTCAGTCTATTTGTATCCTTGTGTCTAAAATGAGTCTCTTGTAAGCAGCATATAGATGGATTATGTTTCTTAATCCATTTCTGCCAATCTGTGTCTTTTAAATGGTAATTTTAGTCTGTTAACATTCAAAGTTACTACTGAAAAGGTGTTTCTTGATTCCACCATCTTATCTTTTTAATTTTATTTGTCAGATTTATATATTCTTTTCCCTTTTTCTCTTTGTATTCTTTAAATTACCCTTAGTTGTACTCTTCAATTCTGTGCTCTCTTCCAGACCTCCCTCTCCTTTTTTTTTTTTTTCAGCTGGCAGAACTTTTAGTATTTCTTGTAGGGCTGGTCTCTTGTTGACAGACTCTTTCAGAACTTCTTTGTCTCTGAAAACTTTAATCTCTCCCTCGATTTTGAAGGACAATTTGGCTAGGTACAGAATTCTTGGCTGGAAGTCTTTCTTTTTCAGGATCTTGAAAATATCATACCACTGCCTTCTTGCCTCCGGGATGCTAGTTGAGTAATCTGAACTCAGTCTTATTTGGTTTCCCTTGTATGTAGTAGATTGTTTTCCTCATGCTGCTTTCAGGATTTTCTGGTTCTCTTTAACATTTGATTGATTAGTATATGTGCCTTGGGGAAGGCCTATTTGGATTTATTCTGTTTAGAATTAGTTGAGTTTCTTTGACTTGTATAATTATATCATTCATGAGGGTTGGGAAGTTTTCCCCCATTATATCCTCAACTACTCTTCCTAGCCCTTTACTCCTCTTCTACTTCTGGGACACCAGTGGTTCTTATATTTGTACACTTTGTTTTGTCTGTCATTTCCCTGAGTTCCAATTCAGTTTTTTCCATCTTTTTGCCATTTGTTGTTTTGAGTCTTTGAAGTCAATTATCCTATCCTCTATATTATTCTTTCTTCTGTCTCTTCAAATCTGGTATTGTGTGCCTCTAGTAGGTTTTTGTTTGGTCAACAGAGTCTTTAATCTCTGTGATAGCCACTATTTTTCTAATTATTCTAAATATTCTTTCAAATTCTTTATGCACTCCTATTGTGTCCTATTTATGTCATTTGCTATCCCACTTATTTTATTAAGTAGAGTTGTATGAACGTCTTTGATTAGTTTTCAATGTCTGTGTCTCCTCTGGTGTTTTAATTTGGTCATTAGGCAGGGCTATCTCTGTCTGCATTGTGATATGCTTAGTGATCTTCTGCTGTCTTCGTGGCATGTAAATAACTTGATTGATTTGCTTTAGGACTTGATTCCTTTCAGTAGTCTAAAACCTTGTGTTTGAGGGATGGTTGTACAGCAGGGGGCAGGGTACAGGGTGGGGCACTCAATGCGTTGTTCGCTTTCAGGGCAGGTGTAGGCACTGGTTGAGGATGTTACGCTGATGTTTGTGAACAGGGGTGCCCAGCAGCCGGAGAAGATGTAGGTGTGTGGGTGCACCAGTCTGAGGGGCGTAACCCTGGTGTGCACTTTTCTAAGGCACGGGGCCCTTTGTGCACATATGTAGAGCTGTGGCAACAGGTTGGCTTTATGCCTTTGTTTATTGGGGGGCAGATGTGACCCAGCTGCGCAGGTCGGCACTTTCTCAGAGCTGGGAAGTGAGGCTGAGGGCTGTGTGCATGAGAGGTTCTAGGATTGCTATAAAGTGTGGTTCCCAGGGCTGAATGATGTGATTGGGTCCTCTGCGCTTGCGTGGGTCTGGGAGTGCCATAAAGGGATGCACAGTGCTCAGGGGGGGCGGGGACAGAGTGAGGCTGTGTGACACTATGGGCAGGGAGGCAGGGGTAGCCTAGGTATGGAGGTTA